>DWJZ01006202.1:0-13252 GCA_018249125.1 Asbolis capucinus
ATAGAATAAGAATAAAAAAAATACTAACAAAAATGTTTTAAAAATTTTGTTTTTTGCTCGTCCTGTTTACTTTAGTAGGGTTTATGGCTTTTACTACCTTTGTATTCCAAGATGGCGATATTTTCGATCGAACTCGAAATAATGTTCATATTACATTGTCAATATTGACGCTACACGTTAAATCGATTTTCTGTAGAAGTATCTTAAAAATGCAGTCATAAATTGAAACCAAAGTTGGAGTGAGATTGGTTCGAGTTGGTGCAAAGTTGGAATCGAGTTGGTTAAATTGTTATAGTTAAATACAAAACAGGAATCTATAAGAAACATTACATTGAACCATATTTTTAATAATACCAATTATTTAACTAATAAAAAAAAAAACTCGTGAACCTCTGAATACAATAATTGCAATAAATTTAAATTATTATTTATATACAGGTCTTAGACAGATTATAACACGAATTCGTTTGAATGTTTTCCATTCAAGTACTAATTTATTGTTATGTTTGTAAAATATTTCTTATTGATTCAGTATTTAGAAAATTGTAATTAATTACCTGTTGATTTTGTAGTTATAATATATATTTAATAGTAATAAATTCTGGTGCTTGTACTGGCAATACTATAGTTGTTTTAACCAAACATAAAACGGAAAACGTGGTCATACATATATAAAGTATTTTACTAAGATATTCATTTGGTAGTATGTAAATGGACGGGAGAGAGAATCTTCTATTATTTTTTATTTCTTTTCCATTTTGTTATATTTCTTTTGTGGTCCGTTCTTCTGGGTTGAAAATACTGGTTCTTCTGCTGAATATGTTTTTTGCGATCAACAGATACATCTATTAAAGTATTTATAATAATTATATTTTATATTTGTGAAGGAATTTATATTTAAATTTATTTAAGTTCATAAAAAATACACAAAATTTATATTTGATTCGCGCACTTCATATCAGGTATAACGAGATAAACAAAGCATTAAAATTTTATTCAAGGGTGGTATTTATAAGTCTCATATAACTGTTAATTGTTGTGTAATATACTCGTGAATACTGTAAAGCATATGTAGCATAGAATGCAAGCTACAGTGGGTTTATCCTTGTTTTTACATGCACATTTAATTGAGATTCACTTCGTGTTTTTATAACAGTATATATATCCAAGACTTGTTCGGATTATATTTTTACATATATAGTTTATAACGACGTATATAAAAACAAAGTCGGTGTATGAATGTTTAGTTATTTCGCGCCATTTTTTTCAAGTCTTTTGCTGGGTTTGGGCAGATTAAATTGTACCTATTAAAATGGGTGTCCTGTTTGTTCGCAGGTAACATAGATAATCTGTTACCTGACTTCTTTTTGGACATGCCTGAGGGTGTTAGCGGGAAATAAACTGAAGATTATTTCGCATTTATATCATTTTCTGTAAATATTCTTTATACGAATATTTTTTATGAATATATTTATGACCACTGTTTCTTAGTATCTGTTTTATTTTCTTTTATGTGTGTACTATTGTGTATTATTTTCAACTTTTCATTTTCAACTCGGACTACCATTCTATAGTTTTTCACGTTTTGAACAAATTAATTTTGTTATTTTGCCTGCTACATATTTACTAGTAACTTTAATATTCTTTATTCAATTTTCTGTAAATGTATTTAAATCTGGATCTAAACTGGCATGTGGTGTGGGGTTATTGCTTCTAGATTTTTTTTAATAGACTTTCGTAATTAGAATGAAATAAAAATATATTAAAAATATTTCGTATAATACATTTCTGGATTTCCAGCCGGCAGGTGGTCAAATTCCTACTTTATTCGACGCCATTGGCAAATCGATTACACCTGATCTTGTCAAAAAAACCCAAGCTGTTTTCCAATTTAATGTTAAAGGTAAGTTTTTTTATAAAGATCGTTACGACTTGAAACGAGAATCGGCCAGCAGGTTTATTCTTTCTTGGCTGGTGATATGGTCTTGCTAATGTCCATAGATGGTGATAATCACTTACCATCAGACTAGGGTTGCCAACAGTGTTATACTGTTTTGCACTATAATATATTTTTTAGTGTAGAAGGAAAATAAATAATACAAAATAGGTACCTACTGTTCTCACTCCATTTCTTTCAATTTTAGTTTTGACTGTGGCGAGGCTTATGGAGCTGTTAAACTTATAGAAATTGTTTAAATTTGTAAACAATAAGTCTTTAACAATGAACAAAATAAATACAAATAATTAATGAACTAATCTGAACAAAACTCGACACAGAGAATATTATAATCTGGAATAACACACACAACTTTTTATAAACAAACCTACCACCACATGGGCAGAAACTAGTTTAAATGTACTTTATCTATTACAAAAGTTGGCAACGCGTCAGCATTTAAATCATAATAATATGCAGGTAAGGAAGAGGGCGTTTGGTATTTGGATCTGAAGAATGGTGACGGTGCTTGTGGTCAGGGAGAGCCGAAGAATGCTCCCGACGCTACCCTTACTATGGACGGAAATAATTTCGCGGAAATGTTTGCTGGTGAGTAATTTGGACAGCACTTGAATGTGGCTCGGAGAGCACGTTGCGCTTGTCCTGGTTATTGCAGTCAGTAGTAATTGTGACGATAGAGAAATCGACGACGGATGACATAAAGGACCTTGATACTGCCTGCTTAATGTGTACAATTAACTGGAAGTATGGTAAAGTAATCTAATGTGCCCAAACACCCATGGGTTTACTAGTAGCCATCTCACGGTTCCCAATCCACCTTCCAGTTCCATCAGAGCAGTTCAATGGTATCTTTTTATTGTAATATCACAGTTACATATAAATGCCATGTTCATGTAGAATGTAGATACAATGAATGAAGAAATGAATCTTCTTAGAGTCCATTACATACTGGTCAAGGCTAATATAAAGTGTGTAAAAATTGGTATTATTGTACTCAAGCTTAAAAAAACTATTTCAGGAAAGTTAAAGCCGACAACAGCATTCATGATGGGGAAACTGAAGATCAGCGGGGACCTTCAGAAGGCAATGAAATTGGAGAAAATGATGAAGTCATTGAAAAGCAAAGTTTAAGCATAGATTTTAAAAGTCCTTGTGTTATGAAGATGTTGAGACCGCTTACCACCAAGTTTATAGTCTGGCCTTTTAACACAGAATATAGTAATTTAACAATGTAACTGATTTTTAAAATACATTATGAATACGTTTTTTTATTGATCAGAGAATTGTAAGTTTTTTATTTTGACATTAGGATAATTGTGGTTACTCTGTGGCGCACATCTTATAATTATTACTTTATTGTTACCTTGAAATCACAGATGTTATATATTTATCATTGTTAAAAGATCACAGATTGACTTTTTCGAATTATAAGGTTTTTTAAATTTGTAAAAACCTGACTGAATTGTTGTAATTTGATTGAGATTTTTTTTCTCATTTTTGTGTGTGTTGTATGTTTAAAAATGTGTTTATAAAAATAATTGGCTCTTTAATATTATATCAAAAATTATGAAAACGTCCATCATCACAGTCATACCAAAAATTACAGACTGCAAAATATAAAGGTTGTAATTAAATTTATATTAACATGAATTAACTTTTTAAATATATAATGTTACCTAGTAACAACATTATTTTTGAAAACCTAAATATTTATTAGATACATAAACCGCTATATTGTTCAATTAGGAGCATATATTGTAAATAAAGTGCCTTTTATATATATGTTGTTTTTTTTAAACTCAAATAAACAGGTATAGGATCAAACATAACACAAAAGCGACAAACATTAACATAAAAATTTACTTATAATATAAAAAAAGTTGATAATTATCAACTTTTTTTATTAATATAAGAACGAGCTGAGAGGTAGAAAGTCTATTATCATTATGTTTGAGTTAACCATCCATTAACTCGTCATGTTTTAGCTGGGGACTTGTAGACTAGCTCATCTTTCTTCGAAGACAACAGGTTGGTGCTAATTTTGCAGTTTTTCATATGCTTGGACATCAGTTACCACTTACCACTCAATCGTTTGTTGTCTATACCTATAGAAATACAATGCAATCCACAATTGAGGGGTCAGTCAAGCGAAAACTTGGTAGTGAGCTTCCCTGCGTACTGAAGGGCACCGGGTTCAACTCCCAAAGAAAGACACTGACATGAGACTGGTGAATGCCACCCGTATCTACAAGGTATATGTGAATAAATACGTTATTCCTAAAAAATGCAGGAGACACCAATAACTGATTAAATATTTAGTCTGTTGCAATATCTACGTAAATAATAACCAGCAATAACAATAAAACAAGACAAAACGTCATAACAACATGTCGCAATTTTGAACATTCCAAGCCCTACTTCAATAAGATCAATAACAGTTTCGATTTCAAAGTTACGTCAGTCTACCGATAACCTTGTTATCAAAGTTGAATTCTCCCGCGTAATTTGGACCTTGTAATCAACAATAGCAACATTTTTTTATTCACCACTACGCCAAGCCCCAGTAAGCTGTCAACCAGTCAGCTGATTAAACAATTTTCTAAGTGAAATATAATTTTATAAGTGACTCGAAATGTTTTCAATTGACGCTCCGTTAGAATTGCAAAATTCAGATTACTGTAACTACCGATCTCCGTTAAGCACACGCTATGCATCGAAAGAAATGCAATATAATTTCAGTGATCAAAAGAAGTTTTCGACCTGGCGCAAACTGTGGATCTATCTGGCAAAAGCTGAAATGGTAAGTTTAGGAGATAATTCTTTTTAACAGTATAATTTATTGAATCAATATTGAACTAGAAAATACCACTTTGTTAGGTTATGTAGTTTATTGGTTATTTTTTCAAAGACTTACTTCGATATTAGACAAGACAGATAAGTATGTAGACTTGAGATAAATCTTGTAATTATAGAGATCTATGAAAAAAGTATTCTTAATTAAAAAATAACAGAGATTATGCGTTGTCGCTACCAACATTAAAATGATTTGTTTTATAATTATCTATGGCTAACAAGTATCCTGTCCGTAGACAGAAAAAATTATAGACTAACCATAGACTTAATAACTAAACAACCTTACTAATTTCTAAACAACCAGTATTACTTTAAAAATACTACATCCATGAGACTAATTGATACCAAGTTACAAGAGAGAACGACTTATGCTACTGCTGTGTAAAGAAGGAAGACAGAAAGGTGGCATCTTCTGTCTCGCCGTGCGTGTTGGGATCTCGTTGTTTAAAAAACAAACGTCAGCTGATCGAGTTCTTCGTATATCTTTTTGTTAAACAAACCCCGTTTTTTACAGTAATTGGCAAATAGTGTTATAATTTGTATGGAACATTTTAATTGAAAACATGTCGTTTTAATATTGATTTGAAATGTTAAAGTAACAGTATGATGCAGATATCGAACGTATCTTACGACGGGTAAGTAAAGTAACATTTTTAGCCTTTTTGTGCAATTATGTTACCGAATGGGAAATCTTTTTAGTTAATGTTATTGAAACAAAAAATGCTGAAGTAAATAGGTATTATAAGTGCTTAAAATAATTTGGATACCGGAAATAGTGGATTGTATTTGCCATACGGTCCACCTTCATTTTGCAGAATTTACGATAATTTATTTCTAATTATTCTAAAATAAAAGTCCTCCTTAATTCATTAGCTATCTGCGAGTGAAAGTCAATCAAAATCGCTCTAGTGGTTGTATAGAATAGCCGGAAAAACAGGCTGAAAAATATTGTAAAATATTTTACTTGGTATACTTATGTACCGTAAAAAGTGATTATTTTAATATCACAAAATACTCCAATTTTATTTATTTCTACAGATGCGTTTTATTCGTAATATTATCAGAATGAATTGAATAAATAAATAAAAATAAATATCTTTGAACAACTCACACACGGTCACATGAACCCAAACTAAGCATTAGCTTGTACTATGGTGATCAGACAACTGATAAACATTCATATATATTTTTAAACACATACTTATATAGATATTTATCCCCAGACACACAGAACAAACATTCCTGCTCATCACATACTTTTAATATTTTTGTTTATCGATAAATGAACTGTTAAATTAACGAAAACGGAATAATTAATTTAAATTAAATTTGTTGAATATATTTTACCCAGATTTTCTCAGTCCTTGATCATAAGCTAGCCATCCAAGTACTGTAGTTATACTTTTTAATAAATCACTGGATTGTGTTTTGTTGTAAAAAGTGGTGTAATGAATATCATTAAAAAATAGAGGGTCAAAAACCACTTTGGACTTGTCTTATTCTGAACATTTCATGACTTACAACAATTTAGTGTAAAAATAAAGTGGCTATTGTTGTAGACTTTGTTTTCGTACACTAGATATGGTATTTATTGTGAGAGGAGAATAGAGGTAGACGGGTGGGTGACTGTGCCACGTGGAAGTAGTCGCAGGAAAAAGTTAGTAGGACATGATCTAAAGAAAAAATATAACTTGACATCCAAAATTGTATCCACGGATTATTTTTTTAAAGATGCCCACGCTTTCCGCAAATCCATAGAGTATAGACATAAGGAAGATAATCTGTGCCTAAGGTCTCTGTAGAAAAGCAGATGGCGCTACCATCACCCACAGTAAATGACGAAGAGTCGTTATTCATAACTTTTTTATTTTTCATTTCTCCTCCAAAACTCTTTACTACCCATTAAGTTGCCCCTTGTTCAAAATTTTTCTTATTTCATTACTTTACACAATAAAATCAGCCACACAAGCGTAATTTTGGACACTTATTGAACTGTTATTTGTTATAAAAATACAAGAAATTTTCCTCATATAATATGGAACATAACTAAGTCTCCTTATTCCATGCTCAAACCATGTTGTTTCGTATCAACTGTCACAGACCTATACTGATCAGATTAAGTGCAAACACACGCTTGTATTTGTGATAAAATCGAATGTAAATTAGTTCGCTTACAGCGCCTAGATAAACACACATGGCAAAATCACATAAAAGAAAATCTATCATAAATGTTATCGATTTTACTTTTTGACAATAAACAGAGGACTATTTAAATTACCTAGTGTAATTGTTGTGTGCATTTTTCAAGATTTAAGCGAAATGAGGCAGAACCCTAAATGGAGGGATTTTTTTGTGTACAGCTGAAGTCTATTTAACGTTATCTAAAATAAAGAGTCAAAAATTTTTTTAAAAGCTTTTAAATGAATCGTAATTTCGGATCGGAATATCTGACTTTCCACCTCAACTACGTATATATTTTTTTAATTCCATGGTTTTCTTACATATACATAGTAACAATGCACGTCTTGTTCGATTAAGAGAAACACTCATTATAGATTAACTTAAATCGGAAAAAAAAACACAATACATTTTAGTTTATTTATTTAATAAAATTTTAGCGAATATAATGAATGTAATAAATATATACAATATCCATGTCATGTTATAATTTAACTTTTTAAAACTAGTATTACGTGACGCGAAAACCTTTACGTGCTGTATGCAGTGCAATTTAAGGTAACATTAGCGCCAAATAACATCAAAAAATTTATTAAATTATACTTAAATATTAAATTATGATTATATTCAGACTACACGCTACACAACATACGGGTAAATGTTGCCTCAATGATAATAACAAAGTTATAATAAAACTAAAAAATAATCAAACTTACAACAACGATGAGAAATAATGCGAAATAGTTTAAAAGGAGAAGTTCAAGTAGGAATAAGAAAGAAGGATTTATTTAGTATAGTTATTAGTTTATATAGTAATAAAATCTTGTCAGCAATTTTTCCTTCAATACCAATGAATTTCGGCTTTTTTCTTTCGTATTAAGACGAATATTGGGAAAAAAAATGAAAATTTGGCTTTGATAATACCTACCTAAAAGTATATTTGGATGTATTGCTGACCAGATTAAAGTGATAAAAAACGTATCTAGCACTGGGCGGATACTGATTACTGCTTTGGTTCTCCCTTTAATACGAAAATCTTAACTAATAAAAAAATAAACAATTGTACCTACCTTAACTTAAAATACAATTAAACGAATATCAAAAAGCACCGAATTTAATTATAAATTAAATTATAAAATATATATTATTAAATCAAAATAATAATGAGTTATCAACAAAAAAAGGTATTGTGACATTTCACAACATATTTAGAAAACTGATGAACAAATATATATATACAATAATACACCTTAAAATAAAATAGAAGAAGCGACGGTGGTCTTATTTCGTTCAGAAGTCCTACAGCAAAAATAGACTTATTGAAAATATGCCTCGGAATTATGTTCATATGTAATGTGAGCCACTTCTGCTATTAGTAATTTATTTCCGATGGCCTACATATATTTTACAAGTTGGAGGAATGTGCCAGTATTACAATTCTTACATATGTAATTGTATTTTTCAATAAACGGTTTGTTCTTGAATACATTTCGGACATATAATGTATTTCTATGTGTTATTTCCTAACAATTAATCTTGCACTTATTCGGCCGAAAACAGTCCAATATTTGGGCTATGTACATTTTGATATTTAGCTGCATCAAGTGTTCCTTATGTAGCTGCGTCATAGGACAACCTGTATTCTTAAACCTACTTAAATTATATTAAGTCATACAAACAAATAAACAATCCCAATAGCTACTCACCAGGACAACAAATCTACTAAAACTATCCGAACTAACATAAACTTAATCTATACCATAGACAACTTACATTAAAAATAATACTTTGGAGTAAACAAAAATGATATATGCGTGGTACATCCTTAAATTAAATAATCATAAAATAATGTAAATATAAAAAAAAACTATAAACTATGTTCTACAATAGGTTATTTTTAAATATGTTTGAAATGTGCTCGGTTTTTAATGCTTGCAACACTGGTTAGTAGTCCGCTTCGTTTTTGAAAGTACTGATCGCATGCACGAGGAATACCGCGGCATCGATGACGGCGAAAACACCCGAAGATATAAACAGATCGTATGCTTCTTTGTTCGGACGAAGATTTGCATAGTAGGACCTGTGCCAGTCTGGAAGATAATAAAGAATAATATTAATATGATAAGTCAATAAAAGCGAATGCAACAAACCGCCCCGTCGGCAATCCAATATGCATAAAATTTTCGAAATACATGTTTTACATAGTATTACGTATTTAATCCAGAAAAAAATGCTGACAATCTTTGATATATCTATTACAATCATCGTTAAACTTGTTTTTCTGTATGTAAAATTTATCAAAAAACTAGTTACAGTGCTATTGCAGAAATAGGCGACACAATTCATAATCATGATTTATATTTGAATAAACACTGTTATTTGTTAAAAATAATATTAGGAACATTTGCTGATGAAAACTGAATAAATAAATAACACTACTAAAAATCATGTTTTTCCACGATACTTTTAATAAAAAATTACATATTGCTTTCGAAACTTGCGAGCTATATTTTTATAAATGGCAACACCCGCCCAATAGGAAAACCGGAAGTTGCATACGTCAAATCCCTGTCCATTCGTGGATTCCATACTATTTACAGCAAAGTAAGCGAAGGTACTGCACTGTGCATATTAAAGATAAATAACGGTGCTTATACATGGTCCTGTAGCACATGTCAATCTGCACTTAGCGATAGATGTCGGCCGTTTTCATTATCTATCACTAATCTATCGTTTGATACTTTGGTTTTATCCCGTTATGGCCTATTACTGACATACTCCATGCTGTTTCAATGCGCATTGGTGGAACGGTTAGTGCTGGAAGTTCTTATGCAGTCCGAAGGCCTCGGATATGGCTTACGGTTAGTTAACAATAACAAACGAAATGGTCGGTTTAACGTGCCCTCAAAAATAGAATAATATTAAAAATATAACAACAGGCAATAAAAAACTTATATATATTACGGAAATTTGCATAAAATTAAAGAATACCATTTATTGTAACAGCAAGTGCAATAAGAATTGAACACCATTTACTCGTAATTTAACGAAAAGTACCTAAACCAACGATACAGAAAACAATCCTTTAAAAGAACGAAGTGCTTTGTAATAGACCTAGTATTAAAGGACTAGCATATACCTAGTATATATAGTATTATAGAACGAGTATTATATACCTAGACTAACAGTTACATACAAACGTATAATCGATATCTGGTATGGAATCACCGCAGAGTTAGAACGTGATAATTATGCAACAAAGAATGCCCTGAAGTAGCAATCAGCTTCGCCGATGAACGCCGTTACTTTTGATCGATACTTTGATTGAATATATATCGCAATCTGAGATAGAGTACCTTCTATGATTAGTTAGTTAACTGAGCGTTTAAACAAGAGACGTATATTTAAGTAGGTATAGATTTGTTATAAAATAAGGATGAAAACGAAGAGTGTGACAGATTTGTACATTATAACTTTCTGTATGTATCTTGCATTCTTTCTTGGTTCTTTACCAAGATGTAATATTGAAGATAAATATGTTTACTTGTTTAATTTTTAACATCCCTTATTTTTGTTATTTGATGTTTATATTTTATTTCATATCTTTGAACAGGTTACACGACATTATGAACTACATACATATTTTTAAAATTTTTTGTTTACTAAATTTCAAGTGTCCTCCGTTAGGATAGGATATAACTTTGTCACAAACGGGCAGTGAAATCTCATTAACAATTAAAATAAATAAACTGATGTACCATGAAATTAATTTCATCATTATATTTCATCTTAAACAGTTCTTCTTAGTTATTATAGATTTTTTTAGTTCAGCAACCTTTACCTGTACAACTGAACGGGTTGTATCTGTGCTTTGTCTTAAAAAAAAACAATAAACTTACCATAGAAGATAATACCAGCCGTGGCGGTGAACATGATAAAACCCAAGATAGAGAACAGGAGAGAAGTTCTCCATCCTGCTGCTTCACCCAGGAGACTGGCGATGATGAGCACTCCGGTGATGATGATGAAACCTAGGCAGATTTCCAAGTTGATTTTTTTTTCTGTTGTCTAAACTAATTTATTACTTTCATAAATTATTCTTTACGAAAGATGCAAAGTAGAACAGTATTCAAAATAGATAAATGTGAATAGCCCCTAATAATTTTATAGCAATTATATTAACTTATTTTTTTTTGTATTAAGATCACGTTTTGAACCAAGAACTTCTTTAGAGTTTAAATGAATAAGGAATAAACAAATCGTAATCGTAGGAACTGGCCGTAAACTAGCAATGTGAAATAAATAAGACGTAGGAATTAACTGTTTCGTTATAGGATCCGTTAATTAACCAAAAGCAAGAAAAAATATCAGACATGGGATTTGGCCGTTAACGAATATTAAGAAATAAATAAAAATTAGGAACTAGACTTAACCACCTGAAAGTTACAGATAAGACGTAGGAATTGGCCGATAACGAGTAGAAAGATAGGACATAGGAACTGGCCGTTAACCTATAGTAAGAAATAGATAAGCAATAGGAACTAGCCGTTCATAACTAAAAAGGAGTAGATAAGACATAGGAACCGGCTGTTAATGGACATTAATACAAGTTTTTCTAACGCTAACGTAAAAATAATTGCGTTTCAGTAATTCAATAGCATTGCAGCAAAACATTAACTCGTAAATCACGAGGACAGTTTATCACTTTCACACAAAGTTCAACGAAACCAATTTTACAGTTAATGAAGAAGTGAAACTGATTTTAAATTGACATGGTTGTGACTTGCTACGTTGCAATGTTTTGTGACAAATATAGATATAAAAAAATAAATATTTGTTTGTCCTTAATAGAAATGGTAGACCATAGATCACTGATGTCTTTAGCTACTTATCCAAAATTCTCTGAAAAAGGTACCAAAATTATATCGTTCAGACACAACACATGGTTGATGAGTTGATGTGTAGCTACGCGCACCGGGTGCAGGTTAAAATTTGTCACATTTTGTCGTATTAATTAAAATGATCATTAAATTACCTTCATTACATATACTACATTTATAAAATTCCTCATTTTTTTACGACACAAACTATAAGACTGACATTGTTATCTATACAAAGTAATCACTTTTATGTTTTTCTTACATTAAAATCCCTTTAATTAATTCTAGAAGTTTAGAAAGGGGAGGTTACTTAATTAAGCCTTACCTAACTAAGTTAAACCTAACATGAACAAATTACATAAGGTTTTTTAATGAGACACGTAAAAACATCGGTACTAATTTTTTTTGTTTATAATTTTTCTTACTTTATCGACCAGGCAATGATCATATCGATTTTTTCTGCATCTTAAAATTAAATTAAAAAGAATTATTGCAATACAGGAAAACTCAAACTTATTTTATACACAGGTACCTTGTTATTAGCTTATTTCAAAATCATACATCAAGCGGCGGTCGCCAATCCTTTTTAAAAGATCGATTTTCAGAATCGATTTTTAACAATAAGATTGCTTGTAAATTGAATGATTAGAACAAATTCATTGCAATGGTTAGCCAGGTCATGGTTTTTTCAATTGCGTAAAGTTAAAGTAGAAACTGCGTTCTTTGCTCACTTCATTAAAGATATTACACAACATTCAAAGTTTTTATAAACATTTCAGTAATGAAACAATGAACCTATTTTATTCTCTATTTTATTTTTTTATTATTTTCCCTTTCTATTCTCTTGTATATTAACTGTATGTATCGTCATATAAATAATTTCTTCTGTTGTGAAAATTATAGCACGATTTATTTCATTTTTTATTGTGATTTGCTAGTTTCAAATGTTGTCATAATTAAATTTATTGTGCGTACTTAATATAAGTTATATTAATTAAGAGTTAATTAATTTGGATAACCTATTCAGAGATTGTTGCAAGATATCAAAATTATCTAGTGTTGGTACTTACTGGAGTAGGAAGAGTAGATGAGAGCGATGTGCCTGTGGTTGGATCCAACGATCTGAGGCAGGTAGAGGGCGCCAATGATGAGGCCGATAGCGATTACTGCAAGGATCTAGAAATAGAAAAAAAAACATTTTATATAAAACCAAACTTGTCCCAGATGAGAACACTATAAAAAAGAAAAAAAAGAAAGATCATTTATAGATCATCTATAGAGTTATTGGTACTACTACTATAAAGAAATGCTTATGTTTGTATACTCTGTACACAGATTCTGTTATAAAAGCAACACTCAGTCATTAATGATAATCAATAATTAT
>DWJZ01006203.1:0-13252 GCA_018249125.1 Asbolis capucinus
ACGGACAAACAGACAAAACGACAACACACTAATCGACAAACAAACAAACCGACAAACAGACAAACCGATAAACAGACGAACCGATAAATAGACTAACCTATAAACCGACGAACCGAAAAACAGACAAAAATTCTAAAAATCATTGTTACAGATTTTTTTAAGTACTAAACCCCCATTAATTGTTTTCATATTTTTTTCTATTTACCCACAGACATCAATCAGTTACAAATGTACTATAGGTAATGAATTGATTTATGAATGACCATTAGAAATTATTATTACTTCTTATTTATTTATTTCTTAGATGATCTTCAAAATATAATATGAAATACTCAATCATTGTAGGTATTTTATAAACAAAATATTTCATAATTCCGTCACCGTTTATGTCAGAACCGATTACAATACATTTATTTGATTACTATTCCTGTCTCGCATTACTTAATATTGTGTGAAAGAGAGGCAGTGTTACGCTACGTTTCGTGTCAGAAGTTTATGGATAGAGAAGTATTGGAGTGACTACTATTTTACTAAATGTTCTAATATGTATACTATGCTGTTGGTATGTCTTAATAAATAAATAAATAAACTTTTTATTGGGTATTCCGATTTTTATGATTATTGTTTTGTTCGGATAATTAATGTAATTTTGACCGACATCTGGCGGTTAGCTTTTGAGTTATCTTTAATAATGCTTATTTAACTGGTTGCGACTACGTTGAGAATGGTCGATTCACTATATTACTTGCCGGAGACAGTTGAAGTCTGTTTTTAAGTGATAAAATAGATTATCAAAGTGATGTGCGTACCAGAAGTTGATTATAACTTGCTACGGTGAAGAAAATCCTGGTGAAGGATGAAGGAAACCTGCACTCCTGAAAGTTCTCCATAAAATTCTCGAAGGTAGGTGGAGACCTGCACCCAGTTGTGGGAGAGTTTTGGGCTGCAATGGAACACAGGTCTCACTAAAATGCTAATTAGTATAACTTTTTTTTCCGTACGGTATTTATTTGATAACAATTTTCTGTAAATATTATACTTCATAAGATTATTTTGACGTAATATTTTTCGTTGTTTTTACAAAACTGACAATGAAAATAAACGCAGATATTAAGTAGTGTTAAATCATGTAATAAGTAGGTTTTATAACTAAACTGTGACACTGTTATTCACTGGCTTTTTGAGAAAAACGAAGTATGGAGTGATTAACGATCTGACTCCAGGCTCCGATATAACGACTGCCACCTGCCGATAGCAACCTTGTCTTTACGTGCCCTTTGAAGTAAAAAAGCACTCAAGAATTGCTATTAACTCACCTATCCTATCCCCTACAAGACGCGAAAATTCTGCAATTTCCTCTTCACAGACTCGCCGACCCGCCAAACTTCGAACGACTAATAAGTTCCCCAATAGATGTCGCTAGTTTTAATTGAATCGTGTGAACATTAGGCCACATTGTAATCAAGGATTGCAAGCTGCCTACTCAGCTACGTAGTGACCTCTAGTGGCAACCCGTAATAAATCTAATCCCGACGGACGACGAGACGGACACGACAGGTCTTATTAGAAGTAAGGGCTCCAGTACAAGATAATTTAGCTGTGGTTGGATTTTTATCTATAAATTTAATAGATTTGGGAATACTAAACATATGTCATTAATTTGTTTATTGAGAAGGAATTTCAAAAAACAAATGTTTTTAATTTATATAAAAATTTTAAAAATGAATAAATTTATATAAATAAATAAAATTGGAGAGTTTGTTCATACTTTTATTAGTGTTTGTTCGTAATAATAAAATAACCATTGTTTACTAAAATTCACGTGTAAATCCACGGTACATATATATACAAAATACATTTTCTTACAATTTTTGTGTATGTTCGTTCCGGCTGATCTCTGGAATGGCTGGACATATTTTGATTTTGCCAGGACTTTTAATGGCAGAAAGCTGATGTTATTATAAAATATACCTAATTAATTGTAAAATCTGCGAACTGAAAAATAACTTTTGTTTTACTAGCTGAACCGGCAGACGTTGACCTGCTCAATCAATTATAACTAATCAAACAATTATATATATATGTTTTGAACCAGCTGTGCTAACGAATCCTGCTTATGCATGGAATATGTTTCTTCGATAAGCTATGGACAGACAAACAGTCAAAATTTCAAAAAATCTGCATTTTATTCTTTACTATAAACCCACAGTAAATGTTTCTTCATAGAATGCATGCAGGGTACTGTCATTTTGACAAATGAAATGAATGACATATTATTTGTTTACTTTCAAATCAAATACATATTAAAGGTGCGTTCAGAACTTTTCTTAAAAGATACTAATGATAGCTTCAGAAAACTTTTTTAGAAATATATATGCAGCTTCATAAAAAGTTATAATTGTTATTAAACTAAAATAGTAATAAAATAAATTGGATGAGTATGTTTCTGGTATTTTAAAATTCTATAGTCTGACTTCTTCCTTGCTTAATCTTTCCTTCTAATCTGTGAACAATCCTATTTGACAATACGAACTGCTTACCGTGGTGTGTATGGGAAATTATATTATATAATAATTATGCTTTTTTTGTATTAATAACTTTCATATATTATTAAATTTTATCTTTCTCCAGACGTTTACAAATCTAAAGTCACATAAATTATTTAAATTGGTTAATCGTTCTTGAGTTACAAGTGGTGTAACTAACACTACTTTCTTTTATATAGTATAATAGCTGTACCCCATGCACGTTCAACCATGTGTCAGATCAATACAATTTTGGTACCAAAATTATTCCCAGAATTCTGAAAAAAATTGCTAAAGACATTGTGGCGACATCGCAACATCACGTCACATGATGACGTCACGACAAAAGCTGAATCACGCAATCGGAGTTTACTGAATTGTTAGCATATATACAAGTTCCCACCAACAACTGTCGGAGCTCGGCCGCTTCCCAGGCATATCAACTCGTCTGGTAGGAGATCTCCCCTGCTAAAACATAAATGCTCTATTTCCTACCATTTCATAGCACCTATAAAGGCCGAACAAACACGTAAACAAATATATCTTCAGAATTCTCTGGAAAAGGTGTCTCGAGAATTTGTCCGTGTTGAATCTATGTATTCCACACACACGAAGTCGCGGTCACAACTAGTAATTAAATAAGACCGTTAAGAAAACGACATAAAACATTTCGGATTTTAGATCTATTTTCGGATGGTGTTTCTGGGCAAATAAAGAATACTTTGAAAATAAAGCTTCCTTAGTTAAATTCTTTACATTTCTTATGCAGTATCTTCTAAGCCGATATATCTACACACTACACGAATCTTACCTTAACAAGAGATATCGTGAGCGCCAGTATAACATGAAATCCTCAGTCCACGGTAAGTATTATTTCCACTTGAAATCGGTCACCTAAAAATTCACAATTGTTTCTCAGCCTTGTTTACACTTCACTTCCGTTGAAAACACTTCACTTTGGCCTTTAAAAGGTCTAGGCTTCTTCTCAGGTTTAAGAGCCCTTTTCTAATTTAGCAAATGTACACCTATTCGATGACCTAGAAAGAACAAAACGTACTACATTTAGAAGACAATGCTTATTGGAACATGAGCATGTCGCGTCAAGTAATACCACAGAATATACAAACGGATGTCGTTTCGGCGCTACCTTAGTTGCCCGCGTTCTGTTTACATACTGGGTTTTATTCTGTCTGCCTGAGGTCTGTAGGCGTAGGTAGTTCGTTTGCGTTTGAGAATACAGACGATAAATGTTTACAGTGTTCTGAATTTATGAATTAACAAATAGCCTGAAATTGTTGCTTCTGGAAAGTTCATTTAGGTTTTTTAAAGTTAACCTATTTTGTTAACCGTTATTTATTTTTATAACTATATAACTAACAGACACGTTAGTTAATTAAATGACCACATGTAAATGTCAAAAATAAAAAGACCATAGTTACATTTCAATCGATTTGTACTAAACCCTCTATCCAAAATAAACCGTATTAATTTTGAAATAAATATTTTTCTCTTTATTACTATTACGATGATTATTTATATTAAGGATGATTTATTTATTTTGCTATGATTATTTTATTTTTTGCTTGTAAGTATTCAGAAGGACTTTGCTGATTATGTCTCTTACTCACTTCTCGCTAACTTCATGGCCACTTATCAATGTTGAACATAAAAAAGTTCTTAAAATATCGAACGGTATTCATTATAAAATATTAGCCATAGGCTATCTATAAATTAAAAAAGTTCAAATTGAAATCGACAAAGTGTTCCCGCTAAAACTAACAGCAGCATTTGACAGGCGAGTTGAAACATGGCGTCTTCCGGCGGACGT
This sequence comes from Asbolis capucinus, assembly GCA_018249125.1. Lineage (NCBI taxonomy): Eukaryota > Metazoa > Arthropoda > Insecta > Lepidoptera > Hesperiidae > Asbolis > Asbolis capucinus. The sequence goes on from DWJZ01006203.1 coordinate 4,354, forward strand.
TCTGCTTTTATCTGTAGCGCCAGCAAACGACTCCTTATTTATGGCGCGCCCTAGACTCCGGCGTTTTTAGTTCACTACAAGTACAAGTAGTTTTAAAATATTTTAAAGTTTCATAGCTTTTGGTGTTTAGTTCATAATACTTAGCAATTAAATCACACATGCATGACTATATTTGAAATATAACTTCTTTTTATGCCATCTGAAAGTAAAAAGCCGCTGTAAATACAAATGGATTAATAATAAATGAACTCAAGTACAAATAGCAAAATAAGCTCACGGCAAGACAAATTGACGCTTATACCTATTATAATATCCTCTACTGTATAAGGCTGTCAAATCTTTTTAAAGGTAACCCATTAAAAATACTAGCATACTTACAAATTTAAACAGCGGAATGAATATTAAAACACATTCTGATGTTTAAAACGAAAGAAAATATTTCCCGCCATTTTTACAGTTGAAAGATGCACAGATTCAAAATAATGATTTCCTGCGTCATTAAAGCACTGAATGGATGCGTACGACCTAGTTTCAGATCTGGCCAAGCGTAAGGCGCATTGTTTCGGTTACTATTTTCTGAAATTTACACTCATTGTTTGGAAGCACCAGAATATCTTTATGCAAAATCTATCAATCATTTTTATGTACAAAATTTTGATCGATAGCGCTTTCACATCCACGGTAGTAATATATTTAGTTCCGTATTTAGTTAGCAAATAGCGCTCTGATTATTGAACGCTAACAGCAAAGTGTATTCCTGTCGACTGAAACCCGTTTTACCAAATAATTTCAGTTGTTCAAGTTCAGAAGTCGTTTAATTGGATAGATTCAATTTGGTGTTCTCACATATACCAAATGCGCTTCAATAGAACTTTAACTCTATAGGATCGGATCACTTTCTTACATTTCGTTGACGAACGACTTTCGGATCAAAGTCGTTGGGATGCAATTGAAAGGTGATTGCAAATATGAATACCAAATTGCGCTTCAACGACAAAGTCGCTACGATATTGCTACAACTTGTAAATCGAGAATCGACTGGTTTTCTTTGCTTCATGCCGAGCAAGACTGCCGTCGCTACGTGTCTTTTCTTATTTTTCTACAATAAGTTATACCCATATAAGTTATTTGCATTTATTACCTTAATAATGTACTTAACCCCTAACCTTAAACGAAAACATCATTAAGGATTAAGTACAAGTCCTCCCCTTTTTGTTCGTCTGTCTATTTGTTTATGATCGCTAATGTCAGAAACGGCTTAATTTCTTTAAGTACTATATTATTTGTTATATTATTATTGTAGTAAATTTTGAGTAGCATCCAGAGTCTATGTCAATTACATTTTTCAATTAAAACAATCCCATTTAAGGCTCCAAGCTCTCATAAAAAATATAACCTTTTTCTAGTTTGCAAGGCCTAAATACAATTTATCATTATAACGATTAAAAATGTCATAGACAAGATATTTGTTCCCGCCGGGCGCAGCAATGTCTCAAAATATGCTGTCAAATTACTGCATTCCCGCCAAATATACTCTCATGCAGTTTTAATGGGCATAGTTTACTGTCCATGGACTTAGTTAGAAAATAACTACTTTAAGGAACTTTGGTATATATTTGGAGTGTAATATAATGATGTGACTTCATCCGTCTTGAAAGAATGCTTGCCGATGTCCGCTGCTCGGATTGTATTTTGTTAAAGTATAACCAAAAATAAGGCGCAAACTTGTAAGTATAATATAAGAATATTTCTTGAACATAAAACTCCAGTGTTCTAATATACAATTTAATGTAATTTTGTTATTTACAGTCTACAATTTACACATGCTTCCATTTTATTTATTTCTATACAAGCTTCCATAAAAAACTCTAAAAAAAACTTTAATATTTTCAAAACATGGTGCTACAAGCCACTGTTATATAGTATAATCTATTAAACATTTCATGAAGTTGAACAGCAATAATATTAAACAGATTATATATTAAATCAATGTTATGCTAGAGTTATTAAAATTTTCATATTTGTTTATAGCATATATTTTATGATACTAGCAACATTGACATATATTTATTCGTTTTTTCTTTTTTACTTCGTTTTCAATTGTTTTTTGTCTTTTTCTTTATACTACTATGCTTCTCGTCTTGTTCAACAAAAAATTGAGGGCCCCACACTAACGATGGAAGATTTATAGATCCTAAATTAAATTCCCCCATGATCTAATAAAGTAGATCAATTCGATTCAATCATTCAATCCACAATCTTTGATCCGTCTCACTAAAATAACTACACATCTTTCTCTTTCCGTCTTCAATTCAATCACAATGTGCGAAAAAGACCAAAGATTTTGATTGAAGTTCCAAATATATCTCGTCTCTTTCTGATTTGTGGATTTTATTAGACCGAGAAAAGGATAGAAGACACGTGGAAGACTCAAAAATAGTATCAAATAGATCAGTACCGATTCTAATATTGAGATAAATGTGTATGTAGTTTTGGTAACCTCAATCGAAGTATGTTTGTTATTTTAGTCAGGGAAAATAAACTGTGGCGTGATTGGAATCTGTTGGTGATAGATTTAAATACATTTCATGGTATATTTGTATATAAAAACGGTCCATAATATAATTAAAAGTAGTAAGATATGATTTAAAATATTAACATTTTTACTTGAAATATTTTTAGGTTCCGCATTATGTTTTAATTATAACTCGATTAATATAAACGTTTCTTTAACATCACGATGACAATGGTGTTTAAATCGGTTCAGCCAAACTAAAAGTGACAAAAAATCTCTTTTTTTTTAATTGAGGAGATTCCTTATTATAATGGGTCAGGAAAGGTTTCATGTACAGATCAGTTACAGATTATATGTATGTTATTATATATGTATGTTTATCAGTTGTCTGATCACTATAGTATAAGCTAATGCTTAGTTCCTGAGCGAGGTATTACTGATTTATTTATAAAACACGAACGAAAAATCCTTTACAGAAAAATATGCAAACACCTAAACTGAAAGTACAGTTACGACAAATAAAAAATTTGAATTTTCGATTGAAAGCGCAAACACTGCACTAGCTCTTTAAAATACAATCAAATATATTGAATGTTTATTATTTTGAAGAAGAGAAGAGGAGATATTTAGTTGCCTTAATATAGAAAGGTTGAAGCGTTCAACACAGCGGGTTTTTTTGATTGTAAGCGATCGTAAAGGTTAAGCAATGGTGCGCGTGGTCGGTAGGATGGGTGATGGCTAGTGACAAAAATTCTTGAGCGTTTCCGTGCTTAGGAGGGCACGTAAACCTGTCGTTAGGCTACGTCGGTGACTTGCAGAGGGCCTGGAGTCAACTCTAACACGCTGTGGATCTGGATTGGTGCAGGGGTTACCGGCGAAAGCAATGTCGGAAGTTTTTATGCCCGAAAGCCTCCGACATGGCTCAATTATTGCTATTTAACAAGAACCAGGATCGACAGTTTTACGTGCCGATGCTTGGAAGAGCTTAAGAATTTATGCCACTAGCCAGGTTACCCATCACTAAGTTACCCATCACTAAGTTATCCATCACTAAGTTACCCATCACTAAGTTACCCATCACTAAGTTACCCATCACTAAGTTACCCATCACTAAGTTACCCATCCTCCTACCGACCGCGCGCACCATTGCTTAACTTTTACGATCGCTCACAATCAAAACAAGTCGGGCTATGAACGCTTCTAACGGTCACAAGTACTAGGGTGACATAAAATGTAAGAACTCAAAAAAATGTTTACCTATCGATTCGTTCGACAACCTATTACAGACATATATGTGGGTACTAGGATATTATAAAACGTTGTTCAAATAAAGGAAGTGTAAGCACCTATTCCAAACATGTACCAGGATAACATAAAAACGTAAAACTCCAAATTGTTTACCGTAGGAAAGAGCAATGAAGTACCAGGGTAACATAAAATCTAAAAGCTGAAATTGTTGATTAGGAGAGTGTAATATTACATCACCGATAGGGTTGTATGTGTTGGGCAAAATAATGCGACTGCCTTGTACACCTGCGGTCGCGGTGACAAATGATTACAGCCTAACGATGCTCGCTTCGCCCATATACATAAATACGTAATACGAAATTTCATATTAATATTGTATTACCCAAGTACCGATTGGCAGGTGTGGTTGAGTTTGTATCGCAAAACTTAATTATCAAATCCATACATTTTTAATAGGAGTCAATGACATCAAATCCAATTTTAAAATTCGAACATTCAACTACGTCATCACCAGTCTATATCGAACTTCTGGTGTGAATACTTTGAAATAAACAGATTTATCCCCATACAGAGTAATTTTAAAACTACTAGTACGGATATTTTTTATTCATCGTCATTCATCATCCTCCCCTCATAACTGTCCAATTACTGGGCTGGGGTCTCCAATCACAATTTGAGGCGACAGGCCATAGTCCACGCTGGCGAAGTGCGGTTTAGTAGACTTCACACGCCTTTGAGAATTTTATTGAGAACTGCGGGTTTCCTCACGATGTTTCCCTTCACCGTAGCAAGTGACAATCAAATAGTGTTAGAAATGCAGGATTTGAACTCAGGACGTCCCGTATGAGAAACCAACGAGCAAACCACTAGGTTAATTTACATATTTTGCATAGTACATGATTCTACCTCCAAAATTTAGTTAATTTCGTTTAGTCAATTTTGTCTTTCAATTGTCGATGTTAATGAAAAATATTTGTTGTTTCTTTCGCCGTTTCTTCTCAGTGTAATAAATTTCTGAAAAGCTGCTAGATTAAAAAAATAATAATACTTTCATAATCGTAAAGAATTATTATAAATAAATGACTTGACTTGGACATTTGGACGAATCTCAAGTTTTCTTAAAAGCAGTTTCATTTCTTATATACGAGTAGTATTACATTACGCACACTAACATCAACACATACACACACAAACACCTACATAAACATATATAAACGCAAACATTATACAAACATACACACGCATACAAACAAACATACACACGCGCATACGCTGAAAAATATTTTTTGTTTATTTATCTTTATAGTTGCATTTAATATTTCATGTGTGGATGAGCATGAATTTATGATTATTGACTTTATAAAACCGGAGCGTTCTTAAAAAAATTTAATTTAGCTCTCCAGCCACAACGCCAATCAGATAACCCTAAAATTACACCAGTCGGCCTCGCGTCGCCGATACAAACATTACTTCAAACTATTTATTTATAACTACCGCAGATCGACGCACTACGTCGGTTCCAGCGAATAAATAGTAAACTACATTAATCTCTGATACGAAAATGTCTCGGAAGTAAACTGCATCTGATTCTGCGTATTTTGCGCTATTTGTAAATCTGGTTACATATATAGTTCGAAGGACCAAAAACCGTTGGGGAAGTAAGAAAAGGAGCACAGGGCCCGACCAGGTGGACTGAAGACCTGAAGAAGAGCGGGTATTCTCAACATTCAAAAGATACAGGACCGGTCAGAGTTGTGCAAATTAGGAGAAGCCTATCCAGCAGTGGACATCCAAAGACTAATCGATGAATAGATGTTTAAAGACCGGGTCTTTAAATATATATCCATCGATCTGAGGCAAACGCCTTTTCTGTTGATTCCCGCCAAATTCTAGTTCAATGACACGTGAAAAAATGTGACGTCTTATCCGCAACAAACGTCATTCCCATACATTTTTGAATAAGCGTTTGGCGTGAACGATAGCAGAAAAGGCTTTTGTCTCGACGCCGAGGACCGGTTGACGGAAATTGATAGGTCCAACAGTGGACATCCAAAGATGGATGGATGTTGTTTTGATGAGACTACAATATGTCATATTTTTAAACTTACAAGTAAATGTAATCGTGTGCTCGTTACCCATTCAGCATGACCTATTCAAAGATACGTGAAACGAGGAATAGACGAAAAAAGTTATCCTTACTAAATAGTAAAAAAAGTATCAAGAATTTATTCTTTCATTTTCTCCCTTTTACTTCAACCCAATGATGGTCCATTATTGAGTCTGTGCCTCAGAGGCCTAGAACATACTCTGTCACTGCTTCAATGCAGATTGGTGAAAGAGTTAGAAGCCTCTACAAATCTCGGATTTGTCGATAAAGGGCCTCCGAAATGGTTTAAGAATGTAATGATAACAACCGAAATCAGCTTTTTATGCCCTAAAGACGTGAAAGGACCCAAATTCGCCTAGAGGTTTTAGACCGCTGCCCTAGCAGCTAAAATTCGCAAACAGCGAGCAGGCAGCAAACGATTAGCAATAATACCACGGACTGTTATTGTATCAAAAACATCCTACATACGAGATCGGTTGCTGAACGCTCGCTGAATAATATTGCACTTTTGGCCATGAACCTAGCGCCAATACCTATTAAGTAGTACGATTGTGCTGATACGTAAAACGAATTTGCGATCTACGAGTAATTATCGCCAAATATTCGTAATCGTTTTCCGTTTGCAAGTTACGTATCTATGCCCGGTACTATTGCCGTGGGACTGATGGCTTTATGTGCCCTCTGATTCGTGAATAGGTTATAAAATTCGGTCAGTGGTTATTCAACCTCTCCCAAATGTGATTAATGTGATTAATATGTTACGAACTATACACGCCGTCGGGCTATGGGCGCTGTTAAATCCAATGTAATCTGGTTGGGCTGAAGACATGATGAATCCTGTGACAGAAGTCAGTCATAAATCTCAGTGACGAGACGTGGACGGGGGATTCTGTCATGTTAGCGCCGCAGCTGGGACTGACTTTAACTCATATTGGTTTAGCACAACATAATATTGACTATTAGACACGGTGAAAATTCGATCTGGATTTTTTCTATACTAAAGTGAGAAGTTTGTATGGACAAAAATCCAGGTGCAAATTCCACATCGAAGTTGGACCGAGTATAACGGACACAACAAACTTTATTTTATTTTTATCTCTTTTGAGTAACTCACAAGAGTTACGCCCTTATACGGGATGCAGTAAAGGCGTAACTCATAACATATTCGCCCTTATTATACTGGAGGATGCTCAACATTTTGGACAGTCGGACCAAACTAAGGGATGTCAAATTTACTGCAGGCCACTAGTAATTCCTAGTACTATCGGGCATTGCGTAATAAAAAAGTTCTGAAAACATACAGGCGCGGGCCATCTAAAATGCGTTCGCGGGCCACATTATGGCCACATTTTTTTATCATTTCTTCAGTGTATTGAAGAATAAACAGAAATATTTCTATCTTCTCCGCATTAAACTAATTGTTATCTGTATTTTTCAACTCAATAATTTCAGAATTATAAGAAGAATTATAATGATAATATTTCAATAAATATTTTCCACGACGGCGCGTGTAATCTTTATAAAATAGGCAAGAATTTAAATGCTTACTGTAGCGAAGCAATCAATCTAATAGTATTATACAGAGGAAAGATTTTTATTTTTTTTACGCGTTTACTGCAATTGACATTGACCACGGCAAACCATTGACAATAGAGCAAAGTGTTGTACTACAGTTTTATAGAGGACATTAATATTTCCCTATAAGTTCTCTACACCATAAGTCTAACTGATACAGTTATTATATAGTTATTATATAGTTATAGTTATCAGCAACTGCTGGTCTGAATTGAATAAATATTTTTATGTTCGATAGTCCATTTACCGACAAAGATTGTTACATTCTTATCAAGGTGTAAAATGCTTTATTCCCGCAGGATTCCAGCTTAAAATTAGAATGGCGACTCTGAAATCTGACATCTGGCGAATCTGAAACTGGACCGATTTAGATGAATTTAGGCACTATTCTAGAAGCATAACAGTATTATTCGTAAGATACATTAAATCCCGGACCAATGGTTTAATTCCCGCGGAGTCACACGTAAAAGTAATTATTAGTATGGCAGAAAACAGTTTGCAATTCCAGCTAACTTCATAAAAGTAGTAAAAGCCTAGCTGTTTTTCTGTGCGATCAACTCTGCTAATGCAGTATTCTAGCAATAGATGTATGCCACTTGAAAGTCTAATACCTCCTCGTGGCCACTCGACTTGCAAGGTAGTCGAAGAACCAATAGCTGAAAGCCTACAAGTGGTTCATTCAAACTGCTACAAGCGACGCAAGATCTATTGTCAGCCGTTCGATTTTATGAAAACCTGGTAGCTTGGAGCATAGTTATTTTTATAAACGCTAGTTCGAACTCCATTTTATAATGTTTCTGACATAAAATTTTAATATCTGTGACTTGCATAATCTATATTTACTCTGTGATTACCTGATCTATTGGTAGATAATGTACTTATAGAGTACTCTTTAATCCAACACAAGAACTTATTGTAGTCGGTTTGATTTTATGAAACCCTGGTAGCTTGGTGCATAGTTATTTTCATAAACACGAAGTTCGAACTGGTTTTTATGATATTTCTAATATAAAATTTTAATATCTGTGATTTGCCTAATCTATATTTACTCTGTGATTACCTGATCTATGGATAGGTAATGAGTTTATTCCATAGTACTCTATAGTATAGCGAAAGAACTCATTGTAGCCCGTTAGATTTCATGAAACCCTGGTAGCTTGGAGCATAGTTATTTTATAAGGAAGAAGAAGAAAGAAGAAAGAAAGAGAACGTTTATTCGCAGATAGCGTAACACAGCCCAAAAATAAAGTAAAGGAAAAATAAAACTACAAACAAACACAAAAATAAGATCAATAAAAGAAAACTCTGAAGAAAAATATATTTTTTAAAAGGAAATTAAGTCATGATCTGTATTGCAACATACCACGAAAAGAAACGGACTCAGCGAAAGTCGTAGCAACACAGCACTGATTTTCAGTCCCACCCATACCTTACTTGGTGTAGTTTGGCAGTCT
>DWJZ01006204.1:0-13250 GCA_018249125.1 Asbolis capucinus
GGCTACTTTTGCTAAAATCAGTTTTCAAAGACATGAAGGTGGAAAATTCTTCGAATTAACATTTACATACAACACATTAAGAAACAGTTTTTTGTGATTTTATCATTTCTAGGGTTAATTAGTTTATAACTAACCAAATGTGACTACAGGAAAACTAATTTTTAAACATATGGAGCTTGTACTGCAGAATAACTAAATTGCATCAAAATTCGGTGCTTTAATAAATGAAACAAAAGTAATTATTTTAGTAATTATTTATTAGATAACTACAGAAAACTTTCAAAATGTCGACCATCGTGCTCGATACAAAGCCTACATCTTCTCCGAAAGTTTTCTTTTAGTCTTATAAATGCTATTCTGTTGTTCTTAATCGTTTCTTCTGCATGTCTCAATTTATTTCTCAATTCAGCCACGTTGCTTATTTCTTTAACGTATATTAATTCTTTATAATCTCCCCAGACAAAGAAATCTATGGGATTCAAGTCCGGGGATTGTGGCGGCTAGGCAATGGGTCCTCCACGGCGGATCCACCTGTCTCCAAATGTCTCCTGTCTCCACCTGTCTTCCTCTTAAATATTGTGTCACGATTTTCGAATAGTGGCATGGAGCCCCGTCGTTTTGAAAGATTATATTCCTACGCGTTAACAGATCAACGTCTTCTAATAAAATGTTAAGGTTATTTTGTAAAAATGCTAAGTAGGTGTCGCCGTTTGGAGACAGGTATATATAATTTGAAATACATGTGGTGAGCTTCGAACCCACGACCCTCGGTATAGCAGGCAGGTTCACTAACCACTACACCAACCAGCCTATCAGTGGAACTAATAGTTACTCTGAAATATCTACTATCTATATTCTATCTATCTATATTCTTCATATATATCTATCTATATTCTTCATACAGGCAGCGATCATCTAACGATATAACATCTACTTGGCGAGGCCAAAATACACCAGTTTCATTATTTTCGTAGAATAAATCATTAATAATAAAACTTCCCCACGAGCAAAGTCTCTACTAGTATATGAGGCAGAAAATATTCATGTTAAATTACTGAGAAGGTATCAAATTTCCTAACATTCTGAGAAGGGTTACTTCGCAAATTAAATTATTAGGAAATATTAGAATCAACGGTCATTACCTCGGATACGGATAACCGAAGAGCGACAATTTTAGAAACAAAGGTTTTGGTACTACGGTTTTACTACGGTCTTAAGTACAATGATTGTTACTTTAAAGTTTTTCTGTCCTGTGGTTGTCTGGTAGAGATCGGTGTTTAGCGATAAGACCGCCTGTTGTGAACGACCAACTGTTTGCCTTTATAAATGTGTACCCTGTTCTGTACAAATCTAGAAAATATACATGTACATCGCATATCCAACCTGATAGTAGCGATGGTGTGTAAGATTTTGGGTGCACTAACTCAGTAAATGCCTATTCACTCTTCTCTTGAAGACCCCTGATACGCGATGGGCGAGAACATAAATTTTCTTTTATGATACTTTTCTGCAAAGTAGGCATTACAATTTCAAAGGTTTTATGTCCGCTTTAATATAATATAAATTACCACAGTCCGCCCGCGGCTTCGCTCCCGTCATGTTCATAATTTCATTCCGGTCCGTTTCTATAAATATCCTATAATATGCATTGTAAAATAGTATTTAATTAAATTTACGGTTCATAACTTTGGTCATAGTGGCTTCCACATAAAAGGCATATGCTTCGCAGATTTTTATTTAGAACTACTCGTGAAAAATAGTCCCACGGTACATCATCTTTGTGTAACTCCAATGGTTTATTCAACGTACGCCAAGATATCTCTAAGAGGGCAGATTTTTTTCCGACTTAATTGACATGTATCGTTATATTATGACCAGTATTATGTAAAATCATTACAAATTGTAGCCTATATATTATTCTGATGTATATTGCTGTAAGGTTTAATCCAAATCCGTCAAGTACTTTCTTCTGGAAAGAGTCACAATCATACATACATCCATACTTACAAACTTTCGCTTTACAAAATTTTAATTTTAGAATCAGAAATAAAAATGTTTACCGTCAAATCTTACGAACTAGATATATGCCACCGGGAACTTTTTGTAGGTTATTTCGAACTCCACGAAAGAAAGGGACTTACTGAAAACCAGTAGTAATGTCTGACACATAACATTATTATTCCGTTCATATCATTGATAATGAACTTCCATACTAATTTTCATCTTTTTTTTTTCTCCAGGTGAAAGTGCTTTATGTATACCCACCCTCGGGGAGAAGGTTGGGTTATGTGAGACTAAGGGGGAAGACACTCGTCTACTCATTAAAATCCCCTCGGTCTCCCAAACGCCAGAATGGGGAGGTCTTGGGAAACAGCGTAACCTTAACTACCAAGGCCCCTCCGGCGGCTGCTCATTTACGCGTGGGCTCCAATTTGACCCCATTTCGTCTCCGAATTCAACCCTCTCAAGCTCTGTTTCGCACAATAAGTTACATATGTTTTTCCTTAAATTCTATTCTACCTCTGAACAAATTTTATCCAAATACAGTTTACACAGATAAGATTACTTTTACTAATATTAATATTAAAAAAGATTATTATAACTGTTTTCTGGTTAGTTGGTCACATCACTGAACCTGGACACTGCAACTATATACCAACCTTTCTTTTTTCTGTATCATCTCCGCCCTTTTAGGTTGAAGGAAACGGATTTCTTCGTTCACTTTTTGCCTATTACATGATATCCCCGAATGTTGTAGCTAATGTTCAGGTCAAAGTGATCACTTTATATCAATTGCCTACAAGTCTGCATTAAATTTAAACAAAATATTCCATCATTTCAACCCATAATTGTCTCACTACTGGGCTCGGGTCTCCACATGTGAAAGGTACAGGCCAGAGTCCACCACGCTGGTCAAGTGCGGTTTGATGAACATTACACACCTTCGACAACTTTATGGGAAACGCACAGGAGTGCAGGTTTCCTTCTGATGTTTTTTCACCGATGCAAGTGATAATTAACTTCTACTGTCAGATGTCAAGCGTTCCTCATCATCACCGCAGTCTCGCCGTGACCACGACCCATGCAACAGAGTGGAAATATCGGTATAAATTATAATATCAGTGAATACGCTTAGATTTTTAACTTAGTCGTTTGCATCATAAGCAAAATCAGTCAATGGTTAATAAAATTGTATATAATATATATTGGGCTGGCTGAGTGACTTCTCACTATCGGCATTCATTTCTAACGGACGAGGGTTGAGGGACGGCGAATAATAATCAAAAAGACTAGCGAACACTTTGATTATAATATCAGGAATATAGTAATCCGTATTGCGTCAGAGAGGATGACAGCCCGCAACCACCCGTCATGTCAGTTGACTTTACAGCTAGAATGACAGTTCGATGCATCAGTGTCGCTTTGACGCTGTCACTAGGTTGACATCTACTCTTTATCGATACCCGCGCCGTCATATAATTTTCTTTTTTGATTTTAAGTTTCACATATACACACAACAAGTGAGCGCGATAATCCGTTCTGTCCTCAACAATTAGTCATTCCGAAATTTTTATAAATCCAAAAGCAATTGCAATTAATATGTAAGCAGCGCTATAATTTCTATTCAAGATCAAGTTATGGGCTCCATTAATACCAAAATAATTTGGCTCCATTACAGGGGTCATATTTTTGCGATCACTCCACTTAAGCCCGGTTCTCCAACTCATTTTATTTTAATACCCGTTATTGGACAATAAAAATTATTCTGAACCTGACCGAAGTAATAAAAGGTTATTCTAACAGAGTTTATAGTCTTGCAAGATAAGAATTTATTCATATTTGCTTCAATCGGGGTTAAATCTATACGTTAAGTATTTTTTGAAAATTTGTATGCAGGGAGGCTTTGTTATCGATGTAGAGAACAAATCATTTTGTTTTTGGATTGATGGTCTGTCTGTTCGAGCTTCAAGCAAAAACCACTGAACAATTTTAGATGAAACTTGACATATTCGTAGTCGGTTACCCGAAAATACTCATAGGATATCTTTTATCCCAGGAAGTGGCTTGGTTCCCTCAGGATAACAGGTTATAATTAGTATGACAACTCCGAAATAAATTACCAATTTAGATGAAATTAAGCATGTTTGTGGCTCATGTAAGGACAATGGTAATAGGATACTTTTTATCCCAGAAATATTGCCGTGGGATAATCTGCTCAACAACTCTTCTCCAGAATCGAAAAGAGGACTTTTAAAGGGATTTTAAGGGGCTTTTAAAGGGGATTATTTTATAAAATGTTATTAAAAAAAACACTAAGATAATAGAATTACCTAGTCGAAAACCTTCAATGTGGCGTACTAACTGCTATCTGGTAATAAACAACTACTACTGCTTAACGTGCTCTGCAAGGCACGGAAACAATCCACAAATTGCCACGAATTAACTGATTTGACTGTGAGTAGACATAGAGTTGAAAATAAAGCAATAAAAACGAATTAAATAAAAATTTAAATAGAAACAATAACAGAAAATAAAAGCTATTTGTTTTTAATAATGTTTACCATGTAATTTCAAGTATAAGTCAAAAGTACAACTTGTCAATTTTGTATGTCAAAAATTCTTTTCGAAACGTGGCCGAGAAATCGAATGGTAGTACGCGTTAAGGGAATCTTTGTATCTAATATCCTACTACAGGAGTAGATCCTGTTTCTGTAGCATTTTTAGATTCCTATTTTTGTAGAATTTTGCTGCTTCTCTAAATACACATTTTCTCCTATTATTTTCTCATCGTATTTTGTTAGAAATAATTTAGTATTTTAAAAAATTTTATTCAGTCATTGTTCTATTCGCTAAGGTAGTTATTAAATACTACAAAATACAAATTCATTACCAAACATCACTTTGAAGGGGGGATTACGATAAATGGGTCCCTTTGTAATGAGCTTAACCCTTCCAGGAATATAAGAGGGATTAGAAGAATCAAATCTATGGATTATCATGTTATTGAACCTTGTCTCTGATATTTACAAGATATTTATGCGGAATTAATCAAATATAAAATTAACATTAACAAATCTTTGTAGGTAAGTTATAAATGTGAAAGTTTGTAAAGATGTTTGGATATGTGGATGTTTGTGTTTTCTTTGCGCGCTAACCTTTGAACGGATCAAGATGAAACTTGGCACATAAATAAACCATATCCAGGAAATTAACATAGGATAAATTTTATCCCAGTTGTAGGTTCCCCTCAGTCGATTTTAATGTTTATAATTTTGGATGTTTGGGTTTAATTCATGCGCTAACCAATAAATGGATTAAAATAAAACTTGGCGCACAGATAGATTATAGTTTTTGTTAACACATAGGCTACTTTTTATCAACACATGACGCGGGTGAAGCCGCGGTCGTAGGCTTGTATAATTTTTTTATCATTTCAAATCCAAATCAGTAAAACTGTACCTAATAATTACACGTAACATTTCATATATTTTTAATGCCCTCTTTTAACCTATAATAAAGAAAATATGTAATTAGCACTAATATAATAAGTAAATACTCCCTACAAATATTATAAATGCGAAAGTAACTCTGTCTGTCTGTTACGCTTTCATGCCTAAGCCACTGAACCAATTTTTATGAAATTTGGTACAGAGATAGAATTGATCCTGAGGAAGACCATAGGCTATCTATTTATTGCGCAAAATGGGGGAGAACGGTTTAAAAGGGGGGATGAATGTTTGTATGGAAATTGGTCCTTTTTAAAGATAGGACTCACATAAAGCCCTAAGCCTTAAAACGACCTAACTTCAGACTTCTTATTAAATATAATATTATAAAGAGAAAAGAATTGATTGTTACTTTGAGGAGAATAGGCTCCGAAACTACTGCATTTGAAGGATTCTCTTTTCCTTCGATTCCTACATTCTTCTGGATAGTAAACATAGGTAATAAAATATTTCCAAAGCTTTTTGTGATTTATATGAAAACCTTAATAATGTAACCCAAAGTGCGTAAAAGAAATTCAAAAAATCCTTATTCTTTCGAAGCGTTCATATTTCGGTGACGTAGTGGCCGGCAAAAGTTCAAAGTTATGAAACAGGTGTCGCGGTGGTTAGAAGGATTGGTGACTGCTAGTGGCAAAATTTCATCGTGGGCGGCGAGGTTCAGAGCCTAAGCCGTCTAGCAAGCGACCCCGGGAAGGACGGGTTGTGTTTGTGGCCACAGTTTCGTAGAGTAGAAATACTCCGAGATGAGTCCGATTGGGGCATCGCCCTCAGAGGACTTCAGTCACGTTCCTTGTGAGATCCCGGAGTCCTGTAAAAGGACAGAGTTATATCAACGGGGGGGTTTTAGTGGGTAAAAATCTCACATACCCTGGTACTTCCCCCAAAGTGCCGGGCGCCTTTTCTCCCCTTCGACAAAAATAAGTAGCAAAATATAATATGTCGTTAGGTTCGTGTCATTATTAAAACGGTTACAGTTAAAACACATCTAATCTCTTCTTTCTTTAGTGGAGCCAATCATTAACCTGAGCATTCGTCTAAGCCCACAATAATAGAGTTTACCACACACTCGGTACAGCCCTAACTAGCGGATATCAGCTCTACATTAGCTCGTCCACAACTCTGAATAATTTTTACGAATACACCCGAGTTGAATAACGTCTTTTCTCGTCTCGGACATCTCTACACAATTCCATTTTAGTTTCTGGTATGATTGTGGCAATACTTCAGTTTCCCACGCTCTATTTCTCTTCTCATAAATCTGTTTTTGGAGCGTGAGGTCAAATTTTTCTATGATCTGTTGTATTGTAAAGAACACTTCCAACTGCAAATGGATTCATTAATCATTTCCTTATCACAGATGATTAATGGTATTGGAAACAGAAATATTGAAACAATGTTATGACTAGCAGATCCACGTGACAAATTAAAGAGACCCATGAAATTGACCCAAAATATTGGTATAACAATAAACAAATTGTGTGTACTCGCTTTAAAATGTTTAGATTCGCGACGATATTAGTTTAGGATGGCTGACGCAGCAGGTGTGAATTAATGAATACCTTAAAAAATACTATTGTTAACTAAATTATTACATATGAATTAAATCTAACAAAAAATTAGGACGAAACCGGCCAATGTTAAGTCCAGAATGTTTTCGTCAGGCGTCGGGTTGCGATCCCAGGCTTGCTTTCAATATTCGTCATTGGATATATTACCAAGACAAGCCAGGATCGCGGTGATGTCTGTCTCTATTGCCAAAAGTGTTTGGCTATTATAACGAGTTTAAAAATTACAATAGCACGGATCAAAATCTATTTACTGCGTCATAAATTCCATGACTCTTCTTGTCTTTGCCGCCGTATCTAAATTACTTATTATTGCTGGACAGCACACTAGTCTGCTTTTATCCTTTTCTACAAGCTTATATTTAACTTGCAGCGTGTGTTTGTTTATTAGTATATTTGTTTGTTACGGGTCAAATCTTGCAAGTTTAATTAGACCCAATTACGCTACGGAGCTGAAATTTTGCATAAAGTCATCCTGTCATCCTGATGACAATGCAATTTTATGACAAGCTCGACCTGATACTACGTTCACTTGGTTCCAGACAATGGCACTCCTCAACGATTTACAATACAGTTATGAATTTTTTTGTGTTTCTTTGCATTATCGATCTATAATTAAAGCTTGTGTTTTTAAATATTACTAATACACCTTGTTTTTTTCACTAGTTTTAGTTTAAGGAAAAAATCACGATATTCTCGATGGCCACAGATCTATACCTTAATAACAAAAAGACAGATATGGACCTTAAAAATAAGTTACCCTTACATTTATAGCCCATAGATCATGGTATTAGACGAATTATTTGTGAACATTAAAAGCGTTTCCTCAATAAAAGTGACGTGAATGTGCTAAGGAAGCTATTCGAAAAACTGTTTTACGTTAAAAGCTTTTTACGAGCTTAAACTTTCATGCTTTTTTGCGTTGACCTAAAGTGGTCAAGTGAAATAAGCAAAAGTGCGGTCGATATTGGTGACAGTTGCATCAATTTCTTCCGCTTCCATACTACGGAGGACATAAAAGACCGTCTTTAGCTTCTGCCCTTTGATAGCCCACTAATAAGAACAGGTCTCTCCCTCTGAGGAGTACTAGAGTATACTCCATCCTGATCTAATGGGAATTGGTGAAGGGGTTAGTGACCAAGTCAAGAGTCGGAAGTTTTTATGCCGCACAGCCTCCGGCATGGGTTAAATTCGAAAACTTGGTATAAAGTAGCCCTGCACACTAAGCTATAATTGATATAATTTTAATCATAAAAACTACACAAACGAAGCATGATCTCAAAACTATCATATTCAAAAGCTTATTTAAATAAGAAAATGGTTCCGAAAGACAAGTTAACAACCGACATGGCGACCCTAATAATTCAAATAAACAAACCGAATAAAATGATCGCAAAATTGCTTGCCTTAGAAGATCCCTTGCAACCGTTATTAGGGCTCACCCGTTGGGGTTTAGAGACATGGGGCATGTGGCAATGTAATAAACGCATAAGCCGGATCCTTTACTATCTTTTGCACATCAGCGCAACCCTTTTTGTATTCAGCCAGTATGTAGAGCTCTGGATAATAAAGTCTCATTTGGAGCAAGCTTTACGCAATCTTTCGGTCACAATACTGAGCACTGTTTGTTGTAAGAAAGGCTGGTACCTTTGTCTTATGGCAGAAGCATTGGAAAAGTGTAATTCACTACATCTCCAAATTGGAAAGACGCCAGCTGTCCATGAAGGACAATATAACCAAGAAGATTATTAGAAATTACACAAAATATTCATGTGGTGTCATACTTCTGCTGGTGTCGGTGCTAATTACGGTTTTCACAGTCATTATGGCGCAGTTAGCGAGCATTGTATCGTCAAAAAAAAATATGGAGTTAATTAAAAATGGAAGAGACCTTACCCCGAAATAATGAGCTCTTGAGCACCCTTTGATAAGTCGACAGGATTTGGCTACTGGGTCTTAGTTCTAGAACACTCGTTGATTTGTTTCTAAGGAGGTGGCATTGTCGCAAATTACGACTCTAACGTTGTAGTATTAATGACGTTTTTCGCTGGACAACTAAAGCTTCTGAAAGTCAATTGTGCTCGGTTGTTTCAAGATGGACAACCGATCGAATTATAAGTTAGCAATGGAGTGAATTCGTGAATGCCATTCTTTACAACTTGTAAATCATTTAGAAATTGGTTAATGAGTAATTGTGTGTACTAAATTTACTCAATATAATAATAGTTTTAATATGAGAATTACTGCTTCTTTTAAAATTACAAATATTCAACTGCTACAAATTCCAGTTCCAGTGATACTCGCTTACTGTTGTTAAGCTAAATTCATGATTTAAGGGTGGAACAACTACTATGCAGCAGATATGGATAGCAGAATACCTGATTGCTCTAATTGCCCAGTTGTTTCTGTATTGCTGGCACAGCAACACAGTGCTGTATATGGTATGTTGTCATGTATTTCTTAAAGCAGTTTCTGATGTACTGAGATACTGTACCAAGCTAGTATGTATTAAATATTAGTAGACATAACACGCGTCACATATTTTCACAAAATGTGTGATAATTTATCAAGTTCACAGATTCATTGGCCTTGCTCATGGTAGCGTGACATTGTGTAAGATAAATTATTTTATTCATACGCCGCAGTCAGCTTAAAGTATCTTGCGCTTTACCTATCGCATTATATAATCTTGTGGAAACGCGTGTTTTGATGAAGCATTTTCATATTCCGTATGATTTTTAGATTTTTTATTCATTTATCTGACTACCTCTTCAACTGTGTCATTGAGCAAGTTAATCTTTGAAACGACTGGTCCGGTTGAACGGTTTTCACAGAATTGTATGTTATTATAGACCAACGCAACTTGGTGATTCTTGTGACCCTTTCGACGACGACACATATGGCCCACATCAATGTCTATGTAACATTTGTGGTTCTAATGTAAAAAAAGGTTGCCGATTCCGATTGTCTGTTCTTAGATGTATTTTGAAAATATCTGTACAGCCAGGATTGGAAATCATTGGTAATGCCTGCAGCAAACATTTTCAGGTTTTATTATTATGTCAAGATTACAAATTTAGTTTAATATTACATTTCAGGATGTGTACTTAAGAATCCAGTGTACGTGCCCAGTCTAGAAGGACATACTAAGATTCTTTAATCTGAGATGGTTAGATATGAAAATAACATTTTGAGAAAAATGTTGTATCAATTTTGCCAACGACCTACATGTGAATCCTAGCATTATGTCTTCCGCTTTCCATTTTCATATTCTTCATACAAATCCTATTTTTACCCAAAGTTGGAGTATTTTACTTTCAACGTTCTACTTAAACTATAAATGAAATATGGTCCGAATAGTGACTATAGGTCGTAACAAATTGGAACATCGAAGAGCCATAAATATTGGGAATAAAATTAAGTGCTACGATTATTACCTAAGTCATGGCTCGACAACATTTTCTGAGATGAGGGCAATTTTATGTTATAAGGAAATTGGTACGGGCTACGTTTCACGTGGCGTCGTCGGTAAGATCACAACAAGCGGTAGGTTGATCATGCGTGTGCCATACCGTAATGACATATATCGCATGTGTTCCGCCGGCCGCAGGTTGCCGACCGCTGGTGTAAGTGTGGAGAAACCACAAGGATTAACGCAAAAACTAAAGCGCTCATTTCTAGTGATTTGTGTTGTAAAAATAGAAGTGGATTGGGATCAGGCCAAAAAAAATCTTATTCCTGAAAAAAAAATACTGAAGGTGTACATATACGACAGTCGCCTGAACATGACGTGGCCATGTTGACCTCAAAATCATTTATTAAACTGATCGTATCGTGCTACGCTCGCCACTTTATTCATCACTGTCAGGAGTTTTGTCGATGTAAATAAATCTCATTTTTACAACTTTTTGTTTAACTTGCAGTGATTTTTTGTATTTTAGTATATTGGATTGGTGAGTAGTCCAGATCAAATCTTGTCATCTTAATTAGACCCGCTTCCTCTTACACTACGGAGCTGAAATTTCGTATGAACCTTCCGTCCTGATGACAATGCTTTTTTATGATAAGTATGATCTGATACTACTTTCGAGATCAAGAGAACTCTTCAACGGTTAACAATACAGTTACGAATTTTTATGTTTCTTTGTATTAGCTCTGTAATTAAACATTGTTATTCAATATTTTAACGTATATAGGTTGTTTATTTTGTCGATACTGAATTTTTGGTTAGTAGTACATACAGTGAAAAGTCTTGAGTTAACAAATTCTATTGACCATTACCAAATACTTTTTTTGATTAAACATTGGTTCACCTAATTCAAACACAACACAAAAAATGTGTATTTTAACAGTTTGTTTAGGCACTTCAAAGTTAGCAATTCCGTGAACACTTCATTAAAAACACAGAAGCGCCTCTGTGGAATGAATTCAGCCTCACAGAATGTTGCTGGTTCTTTGGAGAGAACCATTGTCTTTTCGGTTTTTGGATCATGACATAGGACCATATTTCGTCTCCAGTGTGATCAGTGTGAGAAGTGTGAGCAAATTCGGAAGTCCTTTAAAGCTACATATATTGGTGAGGCTGAGAATATAAACCCCAATCCCATGCTGGCCTACCAGGGTGACGTAAGAGAAGCACAGATTCCAGCTGTTTTATGGAAGGGCTTAGTGGAAGGATTATCTTATTGTGAAGCCCCTCCAGCTGGCTACCTTCCTCTTGCTTGAGTGAGCCGCTAAACGTTTCATTGTGTTCCGGCTTGGGGCTTTAGAACCAGTTCTACACTTTTTCTCCCCTTCCTTCATCCATCATCCCCCCATTCTTCTTCTGTCTTCCGTCCTGAAGTGGTATGTTGTTGGTGTATCTGGGGCTAGTTGTTATTGGTATTGCTCAGTTGCTTTGGCAATGTATCGCTTCCCTTGTCTCTTGTTTTTGCGTAAGTGGGTCTATTACTTTCTTCCTGACAGACAACGTGTTTTTAACACCCCAGTCTGGTGCTATTAATATCCATGGTCGGCGGTGATCACTTACCACCAGGTGAATTTTCTGCTCCTTTGCCTGCTTATCATTAAAAAAATCAATACCTTTATTCATACCCTTAAAATGGTACAATATAACTTAAGTGATAATTATACGTAGTTTGAAAGCATATTTTATTTTAAGAAGAGTATTTAAGGTGCACAAAAAATTACATATAAGTAGTTTTTCAATATCTATAGCAAATTTTTATCCAAACGAACCAAATTCTAAATATGTTATTTTCAATTTTATTACATGTCCGACTTCATATCGTTATTTTCCAATACCTTATAAAGAGTAAACCGAGACAGCAAGACTCGAAGCGGTATCAAATAATATTTCTGGAGAGCAGAAGTTGTATAAGGAACTTGAAAAATTCCAAGATGGTTCGCTAAGAGTATTAAAGTATTCATTCATTTTTATATCTCTTTTAAGACCAGCAGACAAAAATCTTATTACTGCAATACTTTTTAATATCCTACTAATATTATAAATGCAAAAGTTTTTGAGTTTGAATGGATGTTTGCTTCGCCTTCACGCAGACACTACTGAACAGATTTGAATAAAATTTGGTACAGGTACAGATTGTAGTTTTTAATAACTCATAGACTACTTTTTATCACCATACCACGCGGGCAAAGCCACGGGCAGACCATAAACTTCAGGATTAATTATTAATCATCCTGACTTCAATACCAATTTAAAAAATTGGAGAGGGGATGAAATCTGATCCATACGGACGGAGTCACCAGAATTTAAAACATGTAGCAGCAGCTAATACATTATACAATATTTTGCAAAACAACGTGTGCCAAGTCAGTTATGAATAAATCAATACTATTTACTCTCAGCTGCGTCACAATTTTCTACCTATTTCTCCAACCCTATATTCTCGTGCCTCGTATCGGTGCGCCAAATATAAATTCAAATATCTCCAGCAGCGAACGAACAGGTCCCTAAATTGACGAAAGCATTTTCATGGCAATATTTGAATTCTGTTGAAGAGAAACTTAGACTTCAATATGCAAGCGATAGCAAATCGAATTTACTTTGAATACATACTATTTTACTTTGAATACATACTAAGTTCCAACATCGAATGAGCCGACGCACGGCAGTATTCATCCCTTCGCCGTAAACACAGCCACCCGCGCGCCACTT
>DWJZ01006205.1:0-13250 GCA_018249125.1 Asbolis capucinus
ATAAGGCGGTCGGAGATACGGAGCGGGCAGTTCAGTTTCGAAAACGAATCCGGAAAGGAGAGAGAAGAAAAGTTAAGAAGTGACTAGAGCTATTAGTGTACAGTGCCGTTAGTGTAGTGACGTGAGTGTTGCGAAATTAGTGCAGAGACATTGATGCCTGTGGTTAACCTGAAGTAAGTTTTAAATAAAGAGACAATCTACACAAATCAGCGTATTCCTATCCCCAACCCTCTGCCGTAACAATATGATTCTCTAAGTCGTTTCATTCAAATGAATAGAGAGGTTACGAACGAAAAAATTAAACGCGAAAAAAAGAAGTTTGGCTATCATCTCTAGCAAATAACCTAACATAATTAGAGTAACTATCAGGTCGTAAGCAAATCACACGTCGAAGTGGTACAGTTTTACGTTATGCGTGAATTAAGATAAAGCCTTACCTAATTAAAATGCCATTCTAAAATATTTAATTTTCATCAGTCATGCTATGTTATGACTTCATTAATACGTTTTAATTTAATTCATAACAAAAATGTTCTAAATAATGGTGTTTCAATATACGCACAGAATAATATATAAAAATACGTTTTATATATCCGAACGTACGAACAACCCCCTGGCCAAAATGTTGGAATCAACTTCAATGATAAAAAAGTAAATGTCACTCACCATTGACAATTGACATTTCAATTGCAAATCAAATTGACTGCTCTGACAGGTTCAGCAGCACCGGCAGAAAGAACTTATTTCAGAATGAATTCAGAAGGCGTACTTGCTTGTTGCGCCGTTTGCAATCAGCAAACGCATCGGAGATGTGGTCGTTGTCTCAATATTTATTATTGTAACACAGAACATCAACGACAAGACTGGAGGAGACACAAAAGTGACTGCGGACCCAAGTTACAAAAACAAGGACGGCAAAAGGATAAAGAGGGTGACCATTTGACATCCAACGCAGAGGATTTAAAAGGTGATAAAGAGGAGCTTAATAATAAAGTTACGGATGATATTAAGGAATTGAATCAGGAGATTGGAACGAGGGAACTGAAGAAGTCAAAAAGGAAAACCGTCAAAAAAGAGGGTAGGGTCGTTGGTAGTGTTAGTAATACCTCGCAAACTGTGAACATTGCTCAAAGTAGTGTTAACGAGTCTAGTGCGGTACAGAGTGAACCTGACAAAACTTTGAAGGATTCTTGTCCGTCTTCTTGTGTTACATCTAGTGTAGTGTATACAAACAGCGACTTGACAAAAGAGAGTGCCATAGTTCACGAAGGTTCCTCGGAACAGGTGATTCTGAGCGAATCAGCACAACAGTTAAGTACCTTGGACTTTACCGCGGCCAGTACTTCCAATGTTTTAAAAGCAGTGAACAAAAGTGATAATAAAATGCTTGCAATACCTGGTTATAATACAGAACAGAACATGAGAACACGGGAGTACCCCGAGGCTACGTTGAAAGGTAGTGCTGCACCGTTCAACAATGTGCTAAACAATTATTACATGGACCCTGCAGATCCCAGCTATGATCTCTGCCAGAGGGTGATTCAAGACATGACCCAGTACGGTGTGTGTGTTTTAAACAATTTCCTAGGCAAAGAGCGAGGACTGTTAGTGTTGAAAGAAGTGCTAGAAATGTATAGATCTGGGATTTTCAAAGTAAGTACCTTAATTTTTTACCATAATAGTAAAAAATCGCAATACCATAACAATAAAAGAAGCATAATACTTCTAAGAATAGTTCACTTTATTACATCTAAATACAAATTCACACTTATACATCTATAGTAGACTTGTGTCTTTGGTGGCATGGTCAACAAAAATAACAATCACAATATTTTGGTGACATTTTGTTATGGCATCTTTATGAAACAAGTTAAATCTATTTAAATGTGTCAAAAATACATATACAAAATAAATTGTATAAGTTTGAGATATTGTAGTGTCCCAAGTGAATTAAAGTGTTTGTATTATTTATATCAGTTCACAAATATAAGATATATATTAAAACTACCTAAAGAAAGTGAGGGCACATACTACTTTATATGATCAGTATGTACACAAATAAATTGAGTTTGAATCAATTGAATTGTCATAAACAATCAAGTAAAAGATGGGGTTATCATCCAACGCATCTTGTTGATTTTACTTTGTGCCAAAATTCAACTTTATAATTTTTTTTTATTTATATATTATATTACTGATATAGAATAATCAAAATTCAGTATGTTATGTATGTCTCAGTATGTTATGCATTTCATTACTATTTTCAAATTATTACTTTACAAAAAAATTGTACTTATCTAGATGCTATAAAGAAACATAAATATATTGAAATACTTAGCTCACTCATTTATCAATTACATATTATGCAAATAGTTATTGAAATAACAGAAATTGCAGACATCCAAATTGTCAAAACTTAAACATCCTTAAACAAAATTAATTCAAGTAATTATTGCATTACACACATTCATTGCTAATTATCAAAATTATTGTATAAATCATGGCAATTAGGTTACTTTAGCAATACACTACTTCCCTTTTTTCTTTCTCATTTCTGCCACTGTTAGCCCAGTCCGTTATTTTTTGCAGGCAATGTGTGAGTAACACCTTAGTCGGGTGTTGTTAATATTGATGGGAGGCAGTGACAACTTTCCATCAAGTGATCAGTTTGCTTGTTTGCCTTTTATAACATAGAAAACTAAACATTTTTCATTCATTAGTAAATTGACAAATGAAATATTTTCCTTATTAATTATAAAAGTTTAGACAAATATCAGTTTGATTGGGTGCCATATTATATATCCTTCGTAGACGAGGTTTCAAGAAATTGCCTGCTTGAATCAGCCACCAAACAATTCTTTGTGTTCTGGATGGGGGCTTCAAAGCCAGTTCTCCTCTTTTCTCCCCGTTCTTAAGTCATCCTCCATTCCATTCTTCTTCTGTCACTTTTCCTGTTGATGGTGTATCTGGGATCAGTTGCTGTCTTTATTGATCCCAGTTGCATTAGCGATGTACTGCTTCCCTTGTATCTTTTGTTTCCCTGCGTTGTGGGTCCATTCTTTCCTTCCAGGCAGGCAACTCATTGGTAACACCCCAGTCTGGTGTTTAAGTGTCCATGGGCATCGGTAATCACTTACCATCAGGTGACCCTTCTCCTTGTTTGCCTGCTAATCACATAAAAATAAAATAAATAAATAAAAATAACAAATTAAGATGAGGAAAGAGCTAATTTAGTTGACAGACTAAACAGATTTTATTCTAATTATTGATGAATACAACAGTATCCTCTGAATTACTTAACTCTTTCTTGTTTTGTATGTTGCAATTTGTGTGAACCACATATTTAATACAACCTTGCGTGGTTGCACAATGCAGCTTACATAAGTGTGACCTAACAAGTGCACCTAATTTGAATTGCTTAGGTATACTATTTAGTAAACTATTATTATGAATTTTTACTTTTTTTGTGTAGATAAATTTAATGCTTGATATCACTCCCAACTGGTGACAAGTGGGGTTGATGTCTAAGATGTTGCACGCACTAACTTAGTAAATACCATTTACTCTTCTCTTGAAGAATTTAACATATGGAATACTGCCGGAGGCACATTATTCCAATTCATAGAGGTATGCATAATAAACGTTTACTTTTATTGAAAAGTAGCTCCGTTTCAATTCCAAAAAAAAACTATATACTAATAAGGAAGGATCCTATGCAAATTAATAACTATGAGTGTGGTAGTTGGTATACAAATGAATGATAATACCGCAAGTTACTTTATTTCATACTTCCTGCTGTTTTTTAATTGGCATAAAATGGTTGAATGCTTGAGTGATATTTTAAGAAAAAGTCAAGCAACTTCATATTTTTTGAGACACAAGGAACATTTTACACAGTAGGACAGCTGTTTAAACAAGGAGGGCATTGAGTCAATGTCACTTCCTGTATCACGGTTCCATTGTCAGTTCAGTGCCTGAAATGGAACAATGTCTTTGCTACTGTGATGCTTATGTAAACGGAACGAAATGAATAATTAACGCATAAAGACTCATGCAAGTTAGGATGTGTGCAGGTGGCAGAGACAACTCAAATATACATTTAAAATGACATACACAAATTATTATAAAATTATTAGGCAACATAATTTTTATGACCCGAGTCTAAATAATTATCTGTGACGACTGCAATTATGCATAATAAAATTATAGATAAAATTATTACAGGATACAATTTTTATAACCCGTGAACAAATAATTAGCTGTGACAACTGCAATTATGCATAATAAAATTATAGATAAAATTATTAGGCAACACAATTTTTATAACACATGAACAAATAATTAGCTGTGACAACTGCAATTATGAATAATAAAATTATAGATAAAATTATTAGGCAACTATTTTTATAACTCGTGAACAAATAATTAGCTCTGACAACAGCAATTGTGCATAATAAAATTATTAGGTAACACAGTTTTTATGACCCGAGAACAATGCAATTTTATAATTATCTGTGACATCTGCCTTACTAGGAATCGAACATAGAATCCCTCTTCATCATCAGAGTTACGAAGTAGCCAGGTTCATAACATTATAAAATAGGCTAGATTAGCAGAAGTTAAATGTTTGATCACTGTTAGCAAGGTTTAGAGAAACTTCCTTACTTCATAGAGCACCTTATTTTGTTGGTCACCGTGAAAGTAGTCGATGATGTTGGACACTGCAGATATTTGACTTTATGAGAGGATTCCACAGTGTGGAAATCCAATTACTAAGCTCGGAACAGCAAGGTGTATAATTTTTGCTTGATATTTTTCTTAAATCGTCTTGTAAACATTTAATATTACAAATTGTATTGTGATATTGAAAAGTTACTGTCCGAAGTATTCGTGTGATGTGGTGGATTATAAAGAAGTAATTTTGTAATCCACTCGTTGAGATGAGAAAAACAGTTTATATATGAATTAAATCTTTATAAAACCACTTGATCCGCCCGCGGCTTCGGCCACGTAGTAGGTACGTCGATACATAATAGCCTACGTGTTAATCTAGAATATAATCTATCTCTTTGCCAAATTTTATTCAGATCCTTTTAGTAGTTTTTGCGTGAAGGAGTAACAAATATACATACATCCCATCCTCACAAACTTTTGCCTTTATAATATTAGTACGAAGTGTAAATAAGTGTCATTAGCGTACGTACCCTTTTACATACGGTACATCGATATTAGATACACAGAAAATATGCAACGATTAATTAAAATAGAAAAAGAAATGACAAAAGGAATGTCAAAGTTTCTATTTGAAGAAAAGAATGATGGTTACACATGTTTAAAGAATCTCATTTGCAAATCTGTAGGCCCACAGACAAGAATTTCCACACACCACAATATAAAGGTGTGGCTTCCTTGCTTTCTATAAGGACCGTAAAGAAATTAGGCCTTTTAAAATTGTATTTCACACTTTCACTAGCGTCTGCCTGCGGTTTCGTCGTGATTCATTGGTGAAAAGCCTCTGTGTTATTCCAGACTTTAATCTACATATCTCTGTGGCAAATTTCAGTCAAAACCAAAACAAACCAACAAACTCATATACTAACATAATAAACAAACGTACACTGCAAGTTAAATAAAAGCTTGTAATAAAATGTACCAGGTATTTCGGATTATTATTCAATTTTATAAGTACCTCTTTAAGGCTTAAATATTTAAAAAATTACTATAAATTTGTAGTAATAGTGGTATCGCAACCTATTTGGAGACTAAAGTTCCGGAAGAGTCGGATTTCTCGGCCATCTGCCAACAACTCGACTGGATTTTCTTATTAATTAGCGTAACGTTACACGTAACGTTGAAATGTTTACTCGTAACGTACGTAGGTACTGACGTGATACTAGTTAAAATCGGAAAACAAATCCAAATTGCTCTACTCGTTGTGCCCTTGCGAAGGCCGACTTCGAACACGTGCACGAATGAAATTTTATCTAGTCCGTGTGCCCTCAGACTGTCTTTGAACACGTCCATTAATTAAATTTATTTGGTCACTAGGTTGCGCTTGCTCACCCGCGAGGTTCATAAAAGTAGCCTATGTGTTATTCCAGACTAGTGTCTACCCTATGTAGGTATAATGTATATATTCCAGATTATTCTCTATCACTGTACCAAATTTTACTCAAATCCGTTCTTTAGTTTTTGCATGAAGGAGTAAAGATGCATCCTCACAAACTTTCCCGTTGTAACAGGATGTTTTTATAGTGGAATAGGATTGTGCCATCACAAAGGCTGCCTTTAAACACGTGCGCGGGTCGGAATTTACCTGGTCACTGCCCTTCAAGGCCGCCTTTGAGCACGTGCTTGGTGTCACGGTACTTATTTAACAACACATTTAGGGCGTAGGTTAATTGTGGTTATTCGGTTTGTAATTAGCTATGGAAACAATATTTATATAAGGTTTTAATACATCTATCAGTTTAATTAGCTATGGAAATTGTAATCATTTTTATTGAAGGTATATGCTGAACGTCACGTCCTCTTTTATATATTTTGCATTTTGTGGTATGTGTGTTATTTATTCTCCGCTAATCTGCACTGGAGCAGCGTGGTGTACGTTCTAGGCTTCCTCAATATCGAGGATAAAGTTGCTGATAGTAGGCATTGATGAGTTGAAGCCAGGTATTTTACCTACCGTTTAACAATCGTTGTCAGTATTCCTTTCATAATGACAATATAGTTTTTAAATAATTATCACAACATTACAAATTATAGTCCGGTTTTTGACATCCATACAAATCTTGTAAACAATTTTTGTGTCAAAGCAATACTTTAAAAGTAGATTTTCACTTTATTTTTCGTGTTTTTAAAAAACTCGCATATTGAAGTTTACGGCTATTGGTGTGTTAAACATATAATGAGACGATTTTATAATAAAACTGTCATCGTCATTGAATTATTGTCCACGAAAATTATTGTCCATAACGCAAATAGCATAGAGAAATTGGCCACTAATCGGAGAGCGGGAAATTATGCGTGTAGCGCCTTATTAGCAAAAATAAGCAAACAGCAAGTAGGCGGCAAACGATCGGCAATAATAGCACTGACTATAATTATTTGTTAAAAACATCCTATTACATTCTGATGGCCTACCCAACGTTCGCTGATTAATATTGTGCATTTTTTCCTATGGAACGTAGCGCCAATACCTATTAAGTAGCACGATTGTCGATACGTAATACGAATTTGCGATGTACGAGCAATTATTGCCAAATTTTCGTAATCGCTTTCAGTCTGCAGTTATTTAATTTACCCGCAGTTTATTTTTTGGCTAATCTTGCGACTATAATATTTTTTGCGGATATCCCTGCATTTTGCTCATTTATAGCTCTTTTGTACTTTTGATTTATTCATAATGCTATATATTTTTTATAATGCTGTCTTCGTTGATATTTGCTTATACCAATGTTTGACTGGCGGAGAATACTTTTATTAATAAGAACGTATTTTTTGTCACATTGATTTCGTATAAAGTTTTAAATTATTAACGATTTGGGTGTTTCACAGGCCGGTCAACTAGTGTCAAACCCCGGGAGTACAGAAGCCCAGACCGTCCGAAGCGACAGGATAACGTGGATCGACGGCAAGGAGCCGCACTGCTTCCACATCCGCCAGCTAATTAGTCAAGTAAGTTCAATGGCATCCAAAAACCATAAAACCATAGCAGGAAGGAAACACGAATTTTGTATTGTGTTAACACTCCGTATTTGATTTTTGTATTTTACTGGCGCACTCATAAAGGTTCATTAGATAAGTAATTATTCGTTAAGTAATTAACATTAAACAAATAATTTTAGGCCTTCATCAGTTCCTTCATTGCACGTATTAAAAGTTACATAGTACGTAAGTTACGTTATTTAGTCAAATCTTACAGTAAAAATACATATTTTTTTACTAAGAAACAAAGATAGTAGATAGAGATGCAAAATTATTGTTTTAAAATAAATATTGGAAAATAATGTATATATACATTAGGAGATATATATATATATATATATATATATATATATTAGGAGATATATATATAGAATATAAGTATATCTAATTTATATATATAATTCTACTGTACGTGTGTATACTTCTGGCTGTGGGTGTGTAAACGGCCCCCTAAATGGTTTAGATTCACAAATCAGCCCAGCAGATGGCGCTATAGTTGGTATCTACGTTATTTATCTGCACTGGAACTAAAAGGCTAATTTTGATCTTAAAATATTTGTGGAAGTGCAGGGGAGGCTTAAAAGGTAAAAAAACGAAGGAAAATAGTCTTGCGGTACGAAGTTCGCCGGGTCAGCTAGTGTTATATAATATATTACCGTACAGTTAAAAAGCAAAGAGATTCCAGAAGCGCAATGTATTTTTTGCACGTAAAATAGCCTAACAACATTCCAATGATAACACTATCAATACATTTATTGTGTTGATAAGCATTTGATACGTGGTGGCGCCATTAATGGTGAAGGCGCGTTGGATTATGCCGATTAGAAAAACCTGAAAAACCACTTTGAAAATTGTGTTTGGGTAAACCATCTGCGTATATAACTACGACTACCCTTATATTTAGTAGGGCGAAATATTTCTGCCCAAACATTAGACTTAACGACCTTATATTAGACAACGTGCTGGTTGGATTATAAATGTATATATACTAAATAATAATAAATTTTACACACTAATACCCTTACAAACTGGCAGATTCTCGTTTCATAAATCGAAGCGCAATTTGGCATATACAATCGGCTTTCAACTGCACCCCAACGGTTATAGATCGGAAATTCTTTCGTCAACGAAATGTCAACTGTATGCAGATCATATAGAGTTGAAGTTCGATTAAAGCGCAATTTGTATAAAAAACATCGATCCAAAAGTCGTTCGTGAACAAAATATCAACTGTATTCCGATCAAATTCTTTTGATATGTAGTTAGTATAAATGTGGATGCCAAATACTATTAAAGTTGATTAAGCCGTTTCTAAGATTAGCATGGACAAAGAGACAAACAGGCAAAACATGTTTTTTTTGGTTTTAGTTTCTTTGTTCTACTAAAAATCCTCAATATTCAATCCTCCCAAAATTTTCCATGTAAATACATACAGTGAAACTAGGCGTTTTATAATACACAAGCTGTACCCGGCGCTTCTTTTTATGCGTCAACTCGTCCACCATGTGTCCCATCGATTTCATTTTGGTACCAAAACCGTTTCCAGAGAATTCTGTTCAAAGTTGCTAAAAACATCAGTGCTCTATCTCTCACCATTTCAGAGCATATAAAGGGCAAATGAAATCACAAATATATGACTAGTGCAGAGCATCCGACCTTGACAGTCTCGGTCTCTGTTAAATGTGAAGTCAGTGATTCAATGAGGGCACGGAGACAAATTTTACATTATGAAAAAATATATATATATCTATCTATATATGACTACCTGTACGCGCCGCGTATTGCTACGCATCAACCACGTGTCAGATCGATATCATTTTGGTACCAAAACCTTCTCCAGAGAAATCTGAACAAACATGCTAAAGACATCAGTGCTCTATCTTCTATGGTCAAACAAACATTCATTTTTATATATATAGATAACATTGATTAAAAAAATAAGATTGTTTAATTATTCAAATCCGTGATCGAGCACCGAGTGTCCGGAATATTTCCATTATCTAATGATCGTGTACATTTACGAAGATCACAATTAAAATGCTATTAAAACATTTGTATTCCAGGTTGACAATATCATACTTAAGGCGAACAAAATGGCGAACAATGGGAAGATGGGGAACTACATCATCAATGGAAGAACGAAGGTAAAATAAAACTTCTTCTCTCCTTTGATTTAACCATTATATGACTGATGGCCGTGCGTGGGTTAGATCTCCACCGAGAACAAACTTTTCTGTGATCAGCAGAAATGTTTTTGAACATTGCGTATACAATCAGTTCTTCGATCACCCTAAGTAAATATCGATCAAGGAAATTTTAAACCAACCTATAACCTTGGCACATCACTCAGCTGTTCTAAATTCGGCCATCTTTAAAACAGATTTATAGACTAAATAACCGTACGTCAATGTTTTCCCGCCATAAAAATAAAAAAAATGTAGCGTTCCATTTAATCACTTCAATTTTATTAACAAGCTAATGACCCTACTACATTTAATGAAATTTTATGAATAAGCCGTGAATATTTATTTGTAACTGTAGGAAATAATCTTATCAATATCGTCATAGTCAATAACGATTATTCTGCATAGGTGTGTAATCATGTGCATGTGTTTGTGCCATGTTAGTGTTATAGCTAGTGTTATAACGACAATATTATTCGTCGAAAGTAACTGCTCGCTTCGATATAGCTAAGGGCATTAGAGCAGAGATAATTTAAATTGTCATATCTTTTTTAATAGTGAACCGATTTTAATAAAACAAATACTAAGTGTTAATCCAAGCTTCATAAAATATTTTCTACTCCATAAAAAACTTCTGCATAACTTTTCTTACTCCATAAAAAACTTCTGTATAAGCTTCAAAGGTTTAGAATATCCTGTAACAGTTCGGAATTAAGTGAATAATTAAATAGAATTTGTGATGGCTAATTGAGGGTGTTTCTTACTACTCAATCGGAGTAATGCAAACGAAAAACAAATGTATGGGATCGCCCGCAAAGTAATTACCAGCCAAAAGTTTTTTTTAAGAAATCTAATTTACAGACGAATATCACCTGATTATAAGCGATCTCATATGGACATTAGCGTTCCTAGGCACAGGCAACAGCTTTGAAATCGTTCAGTTTCGATTCTACTCCGATCCTATTGATAACGAGAATCGCCCAGCTAAAAGGAAGTAATAGGGCCACAGGCGTAGAGAATACGTAGAAGAGAATTAGTAAATTCTTAAGACGACCGGGGTCAATAAGGATTAACGGACAGAAGAAGAATTGGTAACTTCTAAAGGACGGGGAAGAAGAAGCAAATGTTTTTGTTACGTTACGTTATGCAGATCTTGTAATAAAACCTCCAACTACCCCACACCACACGCACTACCCGAGGTACAGCTAGTAGCGAAAATGGCTTCGACCCATTGATGGCCTACTACTGAGCACGAGTCTCCTCATACTAAGTAGACAGACTCCACCACTCTGCCTCCATGCGGTTTGCAATGCGGATTAAATGGCTAGCAACGAATATAATTTCACTAAATTATCAATTCAAGTACCTTGAAATCAAAGCTGATAGTGAATTGTCTAGTTCAAGATGGGAGGTCTATAAAATGATTTTTATAAGTTACAAATACATAGTAAAACTTCTAATGTACGTCACAAATCTATTCTGGTAGAATGTGTATGCCGTTATCAGTAGCTATGAGTTACGCGTGGTTGGAATCGCGCGATAAAATCGCGAATAAAGGTTAAAACAGACTTGTCTTTTAAGCCTACATCATTTAAAACCTTGCTTGCTGCTTATTTTAATACTTGTGATAATTGTTAGCAGTTTACATTAAATATGTATCATTTTAAAAGGTTTTTTTTAAATTTTCGATGTAGATGTTTATAATATTAATTTTAATAAACATTAAAAAAAATGTCGTATTTCGTTGCACGAAAACTGCAGCATTTATTTTGTTTTGAAGTTTAAACTTGAGACAGAAAGCCTTGTTTCTTTGTCTATCGTAAAAATAATAATAAAACTTTTATTTCGGACTATAATCCATATAAAATGTTAGTAAACAAATTCATAAAGCTTAACATGATTTACCTAAATACTAAAACTAAACTAATTTTATAAGTAACTCGTAATAAGCAAAACGTGATAAAATTATGAATAGTAAAATTTTATTTACGAGTTTACGTACTACTGTTCATGCCTTGAACAAAACATTCAATTTGATTTATTTCGCTGAAATTTATTTATGTACTGGCCAATATTTTTCATAATGACTTTCGGCTGGACAAATTAGTAATTAGTTAATACCTAATAAAGTTTAGGCTTCTGACCGATTGTAAGCCGTTTGAAAGACCATTAATTGATTAATATCTTTGTTGTAAAAATACATTTGGTAAAACAATTCAGTGTCTACTAATTGCTTACAAATTCGAAAGTAGAATAGCGTGACAATGTCAAACTACAATATCTGTGAATGACACTTAAGTCGAAATACGATAATTTCTATAACATAACAATAGCTATCTTTGAGTGACCTCGGCCCAAATTCTCTTAACGATGGCTCGTTCTGCACAAAAGGCAATGGTATCTACACGACGGTTGTATGGGTTGTGTAACTTATAGATAAATGAGGAGCGGATGGATGCGGAATGGATTAGCCCATAAGCAAATTAAACGATTGCTTAAGGTATCATGTGTTGGGCTCCAGAAACAGCACCAAAATAAATAAATCCTACATGAAAGTATGGCTCTTAGAACGTCCGTGTGTTTTTAATTGACTAGAGCGATGACGTCCGGGCTCATGACCCCACTTTTCTATTAAAAGATCGATACTAGGTTACTTAGGGGACCACATAAGGGAATTTCTTAGGCCTTTATGTAGGAATGTTCCATTTTTCTAAAGAAATATTTAGAGTCATAATCGTGCCATCAAATATTTTTTGACTTTGTATTGCATCGCGTTCTGTCGTCATTTACCTACCAGGTGTTTCACTTTTTTTTTTCGTAGCGCTTTATGAATGATCGGTGACGTGCCCAAAATATTGTGTTGCGTGTCATTGATTAAGGCTTGAGGTAGTTTTAATCCGGTGAATGCGTTTCAGCGTTCGAGGTAGCTAGTGCGATCGGGGCTTTAATCGCGACGCATGCGCGTTGGTCGTCTTGCGTACGTGATCAGCGGCAGGCGCGCTGCGGTGCGCGGGGGGCGCGACCGTCGCCCGCCAGTGATACAGCCGAGCGTAAACATTACTCATTGTTTTGACAACAAACTTACGCGGCCGGCCATGCTCTTCAGGCCTGAAATAGCCTTCATAGGTGTTTAGGTGAACGATTTTTCGTAGCGTAAGTTTTGGATAACAATTGAATACACTGCAGTGAAAGATATTCCTGATTAAACATAATTTGTGCTTAATTTAATCATTTTGACAGGCCAGTTGGTCTAGTGGTTAGTGAACCTGACTACTACACCGTTGGTCGTGGGTTCGAATCCCATCCAGGTCAAACTTTTCTGTGATGAGCAGGAATGTTTGTTCTGTGTGTCTGGGTGTG
>DWJZ01006206.1:0-13249 GCA_018249125.1 Asbolis capucinus
TTATCGTCTCGTACGCAACGTCTTCATTACCGGCGAGTGTTAAAACTTGTTAATCTGTCACTTACTTAATTACTATGCGAGGACCGCTTTTAATTGATTCAGTCGGCGACAAAATGTTAATAAGCCGTGATAAGGCGCGGGGAAATGCGTCCGCCAACAACGCGTTTTGAAATGCAAATCGTCCGTTTGAAACATTGCTCTGGATAACGACGATAAGCGATACTCTGAATAATACCCGCGGTACACGCGACTCGCGCCCTACCGCTACCCTGTCGATTGCTAAGATAATGGGATTCACACATCTTATACTAGCGCTCGCTAATACAACTTATACCGTCGGCGACGATACTGTGGCCTGGACACTAGTTAAACCACTTTATTATTTATCAGTTCCCTGCTACTAGCCGGAATGTACCTACTCAAACTTTGTAAAATATATTTTTAAGCTATCTGGTTCCCTGATTTTAATTCGTTCCTTTTTTGATATGTTGTTATCATCAGGCACACTATGAGTCGGATTACCCCCACCGCAGTGCTTTCCGGAAAAATTGTTGATTGTGATGCGTATTTGCGTGATTTTTTTTAAGTAACGACAAGCATTAGTATCGCATTACGTTACTAAAATCACAAATTTTCCTTGGGCTTTAGATAAAGGAACCCGATTAAATCTTTCCTACATATCGGGCCTCCAGTGCAAAGATAGCCTAAGTCTAAAGTATGAAATGGAAATTATAAAGTTTGTATAACCATCAGATAGGATTGTAGAAGGTATAAAAATGCCTCAGATTTTACATTGATTTCCATAAAATAACAATGTAAAATAAGCAACGCCATCTGTCAACATTTGGTGAAACAGTGAAGGACGGTTTCAATATAAAAAGTATTTTTTAAATCATATCTATATTTATTACAAGTAAGTTGGAATAATTACGCAAAAAATACAACTTATACGCGGCCATGTGATCTCAAACTAAGTATTAGCTTGCACTATGGTGATCAGACAACTGATAAACATACATACTATATGTTTAAAAATGTAGTTGCAATTATTGGAGTCTAGGCTCGCCTGCGCCATACCAAACTGGACCGCGGACAAAAGCAAAGCTTTATACGTACCCGCGGTTTTAGTTTTTGGTACAATAAATATATATACATATATATATGATAATATAATTTTTGATCCACAATAAAATAGATAATGATTAGGTACACATACATACATGTACGTACTTGTGTTAGATTAAAGTGTATTCGCGGCAATCAGCCAGGAGGCAGTGGCCAGGTGTAGCGGGGAGATAAAGTGCTTCTCTCGCGGGTAATATTTGCGGCGAAACGCAAACGTGGAGATATGATAGCGTGTTAATGGAGTGTTGCACGCGTTTTGTTTAATTAATTAAATATTAAGGGCCGCCGAATGGTAATGAGGACGTAAGTGCTTCTGCGCGTCCGCCGGTCGGCAGGGACTGTCTCAGCTTGCGGCCTTCCCTAGGGCTGCACCGCACATCATATTTTCCTAGGGGATTAATGTCCCATAATCTCCTCCAGTGCTCCTGGAGCAATGTGGTGGTGTATGCACTAGAACTCCTTAAGCACGAGGTGTTACAGCACTCGTTCATAACCGGGTGGATAGTGTCAATCCTAAGTGATGAGCTAAGTGTTAAGCAACAGCGAACATAATTGAACGGTGGATGGATGACCGTTAGTTTTAAAAATTTCACGAACAATTCTGTTCTTTGGAGAGAATGTAAAGTTATCGTTCCTGATGGTTATCAGAAACTCAAAAACATTAGAACTAATTCACTTCTTATCAAATAAGTACTTAAATACAAAGTTTAATGGTTTTATCTCCTACTGCCATACAGATTTTCATTTAGTCTTTCAATCCTTTCATACGTTTGTTGAATTCAAAACCCTAGTCCACATGCAAAGTTACTCTAGTTTATTCAAGTAAAAAAGGTTTCAATGTTGAACTTGATACTTATTGGCATAGGCAGTGCTTTTCACTTTGAATATCAGGCCTGATGTTATTGCCATTACAAATTATTTTTTTGGCAACCCTAGACAGTTTGCCGATGCCGCGGCCGCTGCACAAGAATCACATCTCAACAAGCTAAAGCTTTAATTGAGTTTTATTAAAATACAGTTATATTTGAATTTATTTAGTTTTGTTTTCTGTTATTTTTTAAAACGGAAACCGCGAGAGCACGTTGCATTGTTCAAGTTCCTTTCACCTTCCATTTTATATAAATCGGCCAAGTGTTCGTCTTTCGTTGCGAAATTTATAAGTATATAGCGATAATATTAGTAATTCACTTGGCGGCCATTACACGTATAATCGGCTTAGAATAAACCCCAATCCCATGCTGGCAGACCAGATGTTATAAAGAGTGACAGAAGTACTACAGCTACCTGTTTGCGTAAAGATTATATGATCAATGTTACTGTTAAGCTGTCATTAATGTTATTTGTAGCACCTGTTATGATCTCGCCTACCACCCGCCAACCCAGCCGCTAAACTGGTCGCCGAGTTTCGGCTGTGGGCTTGACGTAATTCTTCAATCAATCACACCCCAGCGACGCCTTTAATGTGTCTGATGCTCCTGGACGACGATAATATCCCAGTATTATGATAGTCGTTTGTTTGTCGGTTATTTCATACAACGTTCTGAGACACATTTAGCCCAATTTTGAAAGTGTTTATAAAATTGTTTCATTTTAAGGCTCAGCCGTTAATGGTTTAATTGTGACTGTTAAAGGTGCTGAGCTCTCTCTCGCCCTAAGTCCATCTACTCTTCCCTGTACAACCATCTGAGGCGTTCTCCCGACACCTTATATGACCAAAGTGCTGTAATACCGTGCTAACAATAGCATAGAGGCTGGTTTCAATATCAAATTAATTGCGGATTAAGTTTATGTGTAATTCCAGTGCTATTCTTATTCCAGACTGTAATTTATTTTTGCATCAAATTCCATTCTAAATCGTTTGGTAGATTTTGCGTAAAAAGGTTAGTTCAAAAAGAACATCCATTAATTCTTTCAAACTCGCGTTCATAATATTAGAAGGATTTTCCATTACTGCATAATGTCGATCGAATAGTTTATAAGTTCAATAACTGGCAACGTCTGGTAGTGGGCATTCACTGGCTCTGGGAGACGAGAGCGTGGGCGCAATCTTATTATAACCTCGTATTATATACATAGATGTAAATAGTAAAGAGCTCTTCGTCTGTAACTCCTGATCGCTATGATTGGCATCACCTGTAATGTCCTTCAAAGAATCTATGTACATATATACAATTAAAGCTTAAAGTTGGTCTTAGTACAAATCTAGCTCTACAGCTCTCAGAATCGTTGTATTTTTTTTCATCATCATTGATATCATCATCATAAGTGGTGATGAGGGCCTCGATGGTAAAGTAGTAGTAGGAGCGTATTCACTTTTGACTTGAAGATATTTACATTGTAAACGAACGGGAACACTGACCCGAATAACAAATTCCAGTCCTTTGCAGTACGGGTAATAAAATCTATCCTTAGTACAGAATCTTTGTACAAATTTACGCTAAAGTGTAAATTAATTGATCTTTACCGACACTGAGTGGGGTTCTGAAACATTACTTAATTTGATCACGACATCTTTAAAATTTATTCATCACTTCTATAGATCTTCAGTATTGAGTTTAATTTGACGTCACATAATTTTAACAGTGGTCCTAATGAAATAAACATACATGACGATGTGCCTACAAAAGTTCGTTAATTTCATTGTTCGTTGTTGGGTACAATTTATTACAAATTTATTCATCTAATTGGTGTATAAAATCTCGTATCCCCGTGTTTGTGGTCGATCTTAGAAGTGTAATGTAGAAGTAACGCAAAGAGCAGTTGTGTTAATAGTTTGATCTTGACGAAGCACGAAGGGACAACCCTCGTCTGCCTCGTCCGGTTGTTTTATAGTGTAGCCAGTTTTTGGTTTATGACAAAGAAGGATGACGAGGACATGTTTTGTACAAACCTTTCTACGTAATCGTTTGCCATACACGGATCATGGAACAGTTTTTTTTATTTTAATTTTATTTAAATTAGTGCTCGACAACTATCCTTATTATCATTGTTTTAGATTGAAAATCGCATTAATTTAGTAATAGCCTATTCTCTCTTGACTTGAAGACACATTATAATCGAACGGGAACACTGACGCTAGTATCTTATTCCAGTCCTTCGTGTTAAGCATGGTGCAATTATTTAGTAATTAGCTAACACAAATCTTCACGCTAACCCTTGACTTATTACTCGTTTTGTAGGAATTAATAAATTTAGAAGTATCTGTTACATTTAACCGTAATTTGTGGTTGAAGTGCGGCGTATCGCTATAAATGTTCCTTAGAATTATTTATCGGGTTAATTAAAAGTGGAGCCAGTAAAAACATGATTAATAGATTAAAAGTCGTTATCGGGCCATGGCTGCCCCGCGCCCGGTAGCGGCCCGCGTCACAGACGACATGCAACACGCGGTACCGCTATGCTTGTAAATAAGTCCTGGTTATTTATGGAAGATGTTACAATTAAATATCAGTAACTACTTTGCAAAAAAGTTATTTTTGTTTGCAGGGAGCGGTAGGATAAGGATTGGCCGGCTGCGGCACGCAAGGTGCGCTGTACTAATAAAAGATCATAGAAATTATAAAAACATTGACGAACTACATGTTGGCTTTGCGATCCAGGCCTAGACAGAAACTAGATGCTCGTGGCGGTGTGGACTTTGTTCTTAATAAACTTGACCAAGATGTTCCTCTGTTAAGAATATACGAGAGTTTATTTTATCAACAACTGAAAAAAATACAAACGTCGAAATCATTCCCGGTCCATCTACAACCGAGATAAATGATCTTACGTTCATGTCCTGGTCGTGGTCTATCTATGTGCCAGGTTTAATCCAAATCCGTTCACCTGTTAGCGCGTAAGGGAAAAACATACATACCAACATCTTAGTACATTTAACCACTTAGTTTAGGTTCGGGATCTCAAAATATATATAAAAACCGCACAAAACTTATTTAGTAATACCTACAAGAGTTAACAAACGGTACAGAGCTTTATCTAGTAGACGAGATTTTTCTCGTCAATTCAACATTCAAAACCTTACTAATATTGGACAACAATCCCAAACAAAATGTATACTAATTTCTTACCTTTCCATGTTAAATTACAGCTAATACAGTAGATCTATTGCGGATGGACACAAAGGTATGGCAAAATTAGAATGGTTCAAGTTTTTGGAATTAAAAAATATACATAGGTGGGCAAGAACAAACCAAAAAACGGAATAAAACGGCATCGGTATTGTTAATTAAATTGTTAAATACAAATATATTTTAATGTATTATAATAGAAAGCAGCAAACAACGAGCATCAGTGAGTGCAATGTTTTTATTGAACAGATCGGAAAGCTGTAGATAGTGAATGTTAGTTGATTACGCATGCATTACGGGGGACGCAAAACATATTTTTATTTTATCGGCTGTTTGAACTCCGATGATAATGTCAATGCTGGGAAGTTTTTATTTATTCGTTCACATAAATTATAGAATAAAAACAATTTCCTTTGCTATATCTTTCAAATATATTTTTCTACGCCATTCGTAGGTACTTGTAACAAAAGTTTGTGGCATCGACTGGGTTTTTACATATCTTAAGGATCGGTGAATCTTATTTTCATGAAACGTTCGATCAATAATACAAACAGAGTGGAGTTAGCTACAAAAATGTCTCTCGACAGATACCGACTCACTGGAAATGTGGATTGGTGTTTTGTTTAGTCCGTTTCAAACAGCCAACACATAAAGATAGATTCTTTCTTTATCTATTCCGTTTTCAGTTTTAGAGGCATGATGCCTGCGTAGACATATAAACAGACAATAATCAATAAAATAACCTTAATTTTTTTTTATACGAAATAGTTATTTTTAATACACTTTTTTTATTTATTAACAAAATTACTTTTCGTTAACTTTCAAGATCTGCTGTAATTGGTAGCTCTCTATCAGTACTTTGTGCCTTGTTCCAGCTTACAGCTTGACCCTAGCTTGAGCTATACCGATATTATATTTGATAAAAAGTATTTCTGTTTTTATTATATAACTTAGTATTCAATTTGCAAAAGCCAACCTCTTTTTTCGATTGATATAATGTATCGTGTTATAAGCGCTGTCAAGAGTTCCATTTCAGTACCGCTCGCTCAGTATAATTGGCTAACACTCGGCAAAGATTTGCAACTCATTGCACTTGGCATTTATCGATGCTAACGTTAAAATAAGGTTTTTATTGGACATTTTGATTGGCTCTACATCGAACGGGAGGTGAACACGAGTTCTATAAATATAATTTATCGACTGACACCACTGAGTCGTATTACCGCTTATTCCGTGCCGGGCGAAATTATAATTGCTTTGCGAATTATTTTATTGATGCATAAATAAGGTTAAAGCGAATTTGTAAACAATTTATTGGAAACATCTGCCTCGTCGTCATAATAAGTCGATTCACGATGTCTCCTTTCGTACTGGCTGATCCACAGGTAAAGTAAGGCATTGCGATCTCTACACTTCGTTTGAAAATGGGTGAAGGATAACTATCCATTTTATTATGTCTACGTCTATTTCGATTTCTGCTGATAGATAATGGAACTGCACGCTCGTGCAATATTCATGCCACCACAGCTTCGAATCGACTTTATCGTGGAGTAATCACTCTGAAATGCGAATTATCAGTTAACGTAAACAATTTTTAGCAGAGTATGAGAATACTTGCACTGTAGTTGTTTCTACACAGTGTAAAAAGACGTCTCGTTACAGATGGTCGTACGGGCTGATTAATATGAGGGTACTTGCAGGAGCTTCGGCGCGAAATGCTCCAAATGCTGCCGGGGCATCTCGTCGTCGGACTGGGTGCGCAAGGCGCGCGAGCAGGTCTACCACCTGGCTTGCTTTGCGTGCGATGCCTGCGGCCGCCAGCTCTCCACCGGGGAGCAATTCGCGTTGCACGAGGATCGCGTGCTCTGCAAGCCGCATTACTTGGAGACGCTGGACGGCGGCTCAATCTCCTCAGACGGTAATATGGCTACTACCTAATACCAAATTTGTTCGTCACCAGGTATATAGTGAGAATACCGTTAAATAAGTAGGCATCCTTAGAATTAAATGTGTATTTCTATTTGTTTCCCAGACGGCTGCGATTCAGAGGGCTACCATAAGAGTAAGGCCAAGCGAGTACGAACCACTTTCACGGAGGAACAGCTGCAGGTGTTACAAGCAAATTTTCAGCTGGACTCAAATCCCGACGGGCAGGACCTGGAGCGCATCGCCCAGGTGACGGGGCTCAGCAAGCGCGTCACGCAAGTGTGGTTTCAGAACAGCCGAGCTCGCCAGAAGAAACACCAACACACCGGAAAGGGAAAACAAAATCAAAGTTAGTATGCTCCGATACACTCTGCAGCTACAGGTGTCCCGGTTTACATTTTTCAAACGCCTGATGACCATGATCACTATATTTCGACATGACCAAAATTATTAAAGAGGTTTTTAAATTATTTCCTGGCATTGCGTCGCGATTTTAATAAGCGTTTGCGATTGTTGGCGGCATAAGCGAAGTTTGACCCGCAACATACTGTGATAAGTTATGTGACTAGTTATATTGATAAGGTGTGTATTGTTGTCAGTGATAACCCGTGATGCGGACCCGGTGGGGTTTGGCCGCCCCATCAACCTGCACCTTACCTATTCGTTCCAGAACAAGCCGCCGTTTGTGCCAATAGGTGAGGAAACTAACTATTGTTTACGCTGTCAATAGTTCGTCAGAGATTGTCAGCCACAATTATCCTAACAAGCTGGAAGCTCCTTGTATCAATATACCTATATAATCCCGTTCATT
Source organism: Asbolis capucinus (assembly GCA_018249125.1). Classification (NCBI taxonomy): domain Eukaryota; kingdom Metazoa; phylum Arthropoda; class Insecta; order Lepidoptera; family Hesperiidae; genus Asbolis; species Asbolis capucinus. The sequence continues at coordinate 7,930 of DWJZ01006206.1, forward strand.
TGATTCTGTTGGTGATTAAATGACGTTGAGAATTGAATATAGGTTGTAGACTGTGAGTGTATTTGATGAATGCAACAAAGCATTCATGTATATGTAGGTTAACCGACAATGGTACCAGCAAACATCACACGACCATTTCCCACTAGTGATTCTGAGGTCAACTTCATCGCAAACTCTGTCCCGCTGCTTGACTGAGGTTTCGTCTCACAAGGTGAGGGACATAGCACAGATATTCCTACACACACACACTTTATGGGGTGCTGGAAACTCGTAAGAGTGCAGGTTTCCTCACGATGTTTTCGTTCACCGAAGCAAGTGATAATAATAAGTTATTTTGTGTAAGTGTAGTAATTGTTGAGTAGCAATATGTGGGAAACATTTTTCAATAACTTGTATCGTACAACAATAACCCATCACCATTGACGGGGACCGACACATTATAGTTATAGGCTATGTTGGACTGCTTATTTTCAATTCAGTTAGAATGAAGACGCTAATAAAAATCATTTAAAAATATGTTTCTGAATATTGTGATATAATTAAAAATTCCTGGGGCCTAATCGCCTTGAAATGAAAATACCTTTTTACTAGTTGCATGTAACAATAGAGGTAATGTCTAAAAACTTTTAATTTGACATATCTTCTTTGGCTTGGGCTTGATACTTCTAGCATTTTGTGTGGCTTCATTATGTAACGTATGAGTTTGATATTATTTATGTAGAAAGTAATAAATGCTTTCCTTGATATTGACACGTAGTCTTCACCCAACCATCCTAACCATATTCGGGAAATGTTCTGGTTGTAAATCATTCCATTTCAACTTTGCTCACAGGCCCGTATTAATATTAGCTGAGAGCGCAGCTAAAACGACAAGACTCTTGAGATTGTGCTCTTGCGCTGAGAACGTTAATACGAACTTGAGAGTGATTTTACAGAGCCCAGTCACCGCAATGTTGGGTACACATATATATAAGAACAAATTGATAATTTCAGATGGAACATCGTTCACGGACTCTTCAATGGATGAGCTGTCAGAGGACTCGTCGATCCACTGCATGCAGAGCGAAGTTTAAACGTAACGCGGTAGTTTAAACGTAACGCCACTTCTTCCTTTGATTTTCTCACATACACTTTGTAACTTCGTCAATGATGATGTTAAAGTTGTACAGTTTAAGTGAGATGTGAATGAGCTATGACTCCAGCAGTAATTCAGATTACACCTTCGTTTCAAGAAGTAAAAATATATGAAATATTCCTTTATTTTGAATCGAATGTGTTGTTATCGCAGGAGAACATTGGATTGTAGATGCACTTGTTGGCGCTATGTGTGCGTATTATACATGTGTGTGGTGTTATCTACATGTAAGTCTGTCGTGTGACTGAAATGTTAACTTTATTTTAATGTTCCAATATTACAAAGTTATTGTACAAATCGCACGTCTACTCGTAGAGCTTGGCCGGCTTATGAAAGACGGTCTATGTGCTCATTAACTTTGTCACTAGATCAAGAATACCTACGGATTACACCTACCTTCTATATAAATATAGGTACCTAATGACGTGTCATGTGTAAATTAGTGATCTATAATCTGTGTCAATATTTTTAAGAGAGCACGTTGGATATTATTGTTCGAGCGACTGAGGTGTAAACTACATGACACTATGTGGTGCATCTCTCGTGGTTTTAGCTATCCTATGGTCTTCTAGTTCTTATAATACCGAGAAACCTTCAGCCTTCTAGTCTTGTTGATCACTCAACTTCCCAGTTGCTTCAAAGCGATAATAGCCAATATGCAAAGTGGCCATCACAATTGTTGCATTGTTCATAATGCCATTCAGTCATATCGTAATACATTAATAACATAATTTCGGTATTTTACCTATCTTAATATTAATTATTAAGCTAATTAATTAAGCAAATGAATATTGACAACAATATAAGGACAATCTATGTATAATTACAAGTGTAATTTCAATGTTTTGCTCTTTCAAGCGTGGCAAAGATACTTAACCAATATTAATCACCATTTTAAAATTGTAAATATTAAGTAATATTTTAAATTGTGTAATCAATATAAAATTTCCGCTTATGACATGTAATTTAAGAAAAGGCTTAAATAATATAAAATATCAGATGTTATATTGCGTTCTACCACATAAAAATAAAAGGTGACAAGTGGTTTAGCCACGTAGACCCGGTGTCGGAATCTGCAACATATCGTTACACCGGTGGCGTGACTTTAAAAATATTATAATCAATGATACATTATGTTTAGTACGTACGTTAAAACCGCTGCCTAGCGTGTGGTACATTGTAAACTAAGTAGATTTAAGAAGTAATATAAATCCTAATATAAGCTTCAGATCCCTATAGCTATTTAAATTTATTTATTTATTTCTAGCAACTGTGATACTTCGTATGGTTCTCTCTAGAGTCTGCATTCCGCGCGCTGCAATCCGGCGGCCGCTCGCGCCCATTCCCTGTGCCAAATTTCAATATATGAACATTCTTAGATAAATCACTTTTACTTGCTACTTAAGTCGAACCGTTCCCAGTGGTAGCTGCTTGATAGCCTACGAAATGAAAATAGTTATTTATTATTATTTCAAAATTGTTGTGTATTTAAAATAGAATAAGGTATTTTTACCTTGTACAAACAAGTACCTAAATTTTAATTTACCGAGCTCATTGTATTTAATTCTCTGCTCGTTATATACATACTAAGTGACAAGTTAAAAAAAATGTAACAATAAGAAATGGTATTAGTATACTTGTTTCGTAAAAAACAATTTATCTGCAAATGTTGTAAACTATATTTTAAGGTTAGGCCAACGTCCCCAGTACTTATTATATCACTATAATGAAAAAAGTTAAAAACCATTTCAATACCATGCGATCATTCTTATACTTGAGTGTTTTAATATATTCTGCATTTTAAATATAAATGTAATATCAGTAGGTTTCATTTGTTGTTTCAAGTAACAATATTCGTTGTACCTAAGTGTTATGATAAATTATCATTATACGATTAGTACCTAAACAATGTACAGAAATTCACAAGAAATAATAAACCTCCTCTTGTCATTACCTTTGAGGTTTCTGTGCTCATATTTAACGCGCAAAGTCGCTGAACTTCTATATGAAAGCAACGCGTAAAGCTTTGGACACAGCTGAGGAGGGGAGAGGGGCAAAGAGGGGAGATTACAAGCTAGGTTTTTTTATGTAACGCGTAATAACATTCCTATTATAGTGCATGTCTAAGTGGTTTTAAAATAAAATATCATCTGCTTGGACATCTACAAGTATGTATTTGCGATGAATTTGCTATAACAACAAAAATAGAGTATAGATGTAACTAGAAGTATAGTATTAGAAGAAAGTATAGTAGCGCCCAGCCAGCGCTCGCCCCCGCCTCGCTTTGACAATGCACGTCACTTATTAAATACAAAAAAATCACCATCGTTCTCCTACGTCATCTGTTATATGCCTTTCCTTCATTCCCGTGCAGCAATGGGCGCATTCATTGGGCCTCCTCTATTAGTCCTCACGGGCACTATTTACTAGATTTATTTTCTATAACTGGAGGTAGGCATTAGTAATAAGGAAAGCTTTCATCGTATACTTGTATCATGTTCAGTATTGTAAATAAAGCCAAGCGTAGCTGTAATCTCGTTGTATTGGTGGAAAACGTAGATCAACTATTATCATCGTAGGTAGAACACGTAAATAGATTTTTCTTGTCATTTTCAATTGTAATTAGTAGGTGCCCTAGGTTAACCTTGTACAAATCATATTATGAATAATTATAATTATTATGTTGGTTAATATAAGACTTTTATTTCAAAACCCTGCATGATATAATTATGAGTTTGTTTTATTAATTAATTTACAAAACATTTCTTTTAAACAAAGGTTATTAAATTTAAAATCACAAGCCTCTATATACTTTAGTAAGAGGATGTGGGTCTAATTAAGGTGGCAAATGCATTCCTAATATAAGACATATTAGTGGGTTCAAATATAGTACAGTATATTTAATATTATATTTTTCACTATTGATACATTTCTTTTCTTTTCGTTATATCTCTTAATTTACTTTCCGGCTCTCCTACACACACACACATACATTCTTATATATATAAAACGTAGTCCTATTTGAACTTCACTCTAGCACGTAAATTATAACACATGTAGTTAATTCAGGACCCAATATTGTGACATGTGGATAAGTCATGCAAGTAACTTTAGTGACAACTTACTGGCCACTGCAATTTCTCCTGATGTCTCCTGATGTAATCTTTATTAATTAAGAAAAACCTGCTTCAAATAACATCGACAAGTAATAAAATGAGACTATTGTCACCGTAGTCGAAATTAGTGATATAACATTCTACTAAACTGGTCATTTCTTTTTACCTTATATTAGTTAGTATTCGATGGTTAAGCGAACTAACTTAGTAGAAGTTCATCCTTGACTTGAAGAAATTTGCATTGTAATCGAACCGAAACACGGACGCGGGCAGCTCATTACTCAAATTAATATACAGTCGAGTTTAGAACATTTCCTTTATTTTAAAAATGGTTTAAAAATAGTAATTGCTTAATTTTAGTTAGGTAAATTCCACCAAAATATTTTTTCCTAAATCACTGAGGCAGGCGGTCGAGATTAATTGAAATGAAATTTACCATATACATATTTAACTTACGTAATTTAATTGAAAACTTACAACAATAAAATCTTATATGCAATAAATACTAGTAAAATGTTTCAGCGTGATATAACTATCTTAAAAATTATCTAATAACTTATTTTAATAATTAAACTATAATGAAAAATATGATAAGTTAGTTACAAGTAAATACCTTTAAGTTGTTTGTAAAGGGTAAATAGGGGAACGTAAAATATTACGTGATGTTACAAGGCGAGGTGGACAGTTCGAAGAACATGTCACGTAACGTTGCTTTTTAATGTTTTGCTAAAAGTACTATTTATTTGAGTAATTGGTAAATTTTATGGACTTTTCGCAAAATACTCTATGTACATAGATAAAAAATATTACTTAAGGCTTTCTGAACCTGTTGGGAGTGGAACGTTACGGTGCGTTACATGGGGGTGAAAAATCTTCGAAAATTGCATAACTATACCTGAACGCCCCCTAGGATGACAATATTGAAACTTTGATCATGCATCACAGATAGTTTGACAAATGATAGCTATTTCAACTTAGGAATACATATCATTCGTGGTACTTCATTGTTCCAATTTTTCCATGGCACTCAGAAGGCGGTCCATTTCCTGGTGCGCCTCCTGGAGTAAAT
>DWJZ01006207.1:0-13248 GCA_018249125.1 Asbolis capucinus
GAGCAGGAATGTTTGTTCTGTGTGTCTGGGTGTGTAATAGAAATATCTATTTATGTATGTATTTAAAAGTATATATGGATGTTTATCAGTTATCTGATCACCCTAGTACAAGCTAATGCTTAGTTTGGGATCAGAAGGCCGTGTGTGAGTTGTCCAAAGATATTTAGATATTTATTAAGATTGCAGTGATAGGCAATGATAATGGAATGAGAGAGCACTTGCGTCGGTGAAGGAAAACATTGCTTGAAAATCTGCACTTCCAAGAGGTCCTTTAAATTCTTAAAGCTGTGTGAAATCTGCCAAGCTGTTAGGCTAGCGTGGTGGACTATCTGTACCGATCGCATCGTGAGACCCGAGCCCAGCAGTGGGATAGTTATGGGATGCAGTGATGATGATGATTGGCGACTTTGCTGTCTGTCTGTGAGGCTTCTCTTAAGCAGTAATTGACAGGTTCGTTCCCGAAGGATGACTGTGGACCCTGATCATAAGCCTAGGTCCGTCTGTCACGAGGTGTCAGTGCGTTGTATTTATCAATAACGCGCGTTAAACTCAATGTCGAAGGCTCTTTGGGCTCGTAGCAGCAATATTTATTTAATTTTTCTTTTACGCCAGGGAAGTGATCAATCAAGCATACGATTTCAATGGCACTCGGTTCGTAAGGTGAATTCATCTCTATTATAATGCAATAAAGTATAAAATACCGTAACGTTCGGCCGTCACAGCCACAAAAAAACCGTGTAGATTAATGTCTGCTATTAAATGAGTACTGCATGTCGTGTGGCTATCAAGGATTGTACTTCATTACGAGACGCAGGTCATGCCTTCATTAAATCGCTATTTTGTCATTTTATCACACGCCATATGTTATCAGAACTTATGTTATGTGCCACCGGAAAAGTGAATAATTCAAGCACTATACAGTTTCCGCCCGCGGCTTCGTTTGCGTTGTGTATTGATTAAGAATAGCTTATGTGTTATTCCAGACTTCGACATATACCGGACGTAGTCCGTATATGTACCGAATTTCATTCAGATGCGTCATTTACTTTTGTATCAAAGACAGAACGCGTAATCATCCATCCTTCCAAGCAATAATAATTAAATCTAAAATAAAAATGCAATAAAATTGTGACTACTTGAACTACCTTAAGATTATAAAAACAAAAACAATTTGCTTTAGAAGGCCACTTGTTTAGGTTAAGTTAAAATGTATTCTGCAGCCTATCTGAATGAACCCTAAGAAATTGGGTGATTTTAACAGCAGCGAGCTTCTTAACGGCCTTCCGGGACGAGGGCAGTCGAACGACCAAAACTAGTTTGGAGAATAATCACTAAGGGAGAGCCAAAATTTTGTATCGTATTGCATCTACAAGTGTACAGTAACAATATGGTGTGCGAAACTTTTCCCCTTTCAGTCAAATTTTGCGTCTACTATTTATTCCCCTTGCCATAAAAAGATAAAATATACAAATTTTATTTCAGATATTCGTATAATCATGGCGTAACGCTCGTTAGTGGTGTAACGTGGGGGTGACATGTGACAACATTACTTATCAACAACAGCAACGAGAATGTATCGAGTTTTTATGTAAATAGCCAATAAATGGATAAAGGAGGCATCTGATGGTGGCTAGCTTTAACGTCGGCTACACCAGATATGTTGCTGACTGAATTTGAAAGTCTCCAGACAGTAAACGATGATTGCTTTGGAGGCAATTACAGTGCCAGTGGCAAAAAATCTAGGAGCGTCTCGGTGCTTCGAAATACACAGAACACAACTATTCCGTTAGATAGCAGTGGGCAATCCATGTCACAATCCCTAAAGCTTCGAACACTGGGATTGGTCATTGATTCTTACAAGAATTCGCGCTGGAGCAGCGTGGTGAATTATGCTTTAAGTTTCTTCAGCTTCAGAAGTGTTCAGCAGTAGGCCATTAAAGGGCTTGTGCCTTCGTATCTTTTTTATAAAAGGGTCGATGGAAACACGAAACGTCAACATACTCGTAAAACCAGGGATACTCCTCGATATCAGATTACTCAATCAATTGGTTCGAACAGTTTTGTGCTATCCGATACTACCAATAAAGGTTTCAGGCAATTTAATTGTGAATTTCAATGTGCACGCACAAAACAACGAGGTTGTTTTTTAATGTTTATGCAAAGACGAGCAGGCGGGTCACCGGATGGATACAGATCAATGTTGCCCATTCCAACTCCGGGTAAAGGAATCTCCAAATCGTCGGACGAAAAGGAATCTGCGGACTCGCTTCTTGAACCTCATGCAGTAGCTCTGAGGTAATATTACAGTATCCTCACGTCAGGCAGTACGGGGGACTCTTGCGATATTTGAGCTACAATAGGTTTTGCTCACCAAGTCTAGATCGGACTTTGAGATCACTGTCTAAAAACATTGCCATGCTTCGTTTCCACGTTTGCCTTGATCTAAGAAGGTGAAAAAAAAATACGTGCATAATTTTCTAGCAAGTTATAATTTTCTTGCTTCTTACTTCTAACTTCGAAAATCTGAGGTGTGGATAGGGCGAAACCAGGGTCTCCCATTTGGAAACCAACGTTCAAACCACTAGCTCATCACTACTTTCAGAACTACGAGTATCTGTAGGAAACTAAACATAACCACACGTTTTGTATTTGCAAAAGTATATTGTATAGTTCCTGATTTTTCTCATGAACTTGCATAATATTACCATAGACAATGTTTTGAATCGAAACGACACACATAACATCATACATTCGGATTCACGTGTGAGCTTTTGTACGAAAACTTCGCGTCCTGGATTTCTGAAAAGAATGGTAAAAAATTCATAGTTATTTTTGACAAGGTTGTTCCTCATAGTCTTGTTTTATTTTATACAATAACTAGGAATTGCGCTCGCTTCGGTTCGGAAGAAGAGTTGTCAAGTGGTTTCGGAGTTGCCATACTAATTTTTTACCTATTATCGCAAGGGAGAAAAGCAGTTTTCTGGGATGAAAAGTATCCTATAACCATTTTCCTTACAGAAACCATAAATATGCTAAATTTTAACCTGTTGTCCTATGGGTACTAAGCCATTTCCTGTAATAAAACATATCTTATAACCTTTCTCGGATTTTCAACTACGACTATGCCAAGTTTAAAATTTATCTAGCGGTTTTTGCGTGAAGCTCGACAAGACCGACAGACAATTAATCCAAAAAAAATTTTTGGTATTGAGAACAAAGCCTCACTGCATCAGAATTTTCAAAAAATACTCAATGTACAGATTTGATCCTGTTACAGTTTCATTATTGATATAGACAACTGAGGGTTGAGAATATAGCTACATGTACATATATCCGATCATGTATAGACGATAAAAGTACTTACCATTTATTGGTACTTTATAACAAAAATAAGCAAGATGTTAACCAAGTACTGGAAACACGTTAAAAATATAGTATATTCCGCCTAGCAGCAACCGCTGATAGTGATAGAGTGGCTTGTAGAGGTACAGAGTGAAGGGGTGATGTTGTCAAATACCAGAGCCCAACAGTGGAGCAGTCACAGGTTGTGATGCTGATGATCTACTCCTTAAGTTACCTACCAAGACCTGAAACAGCTTGCTCTGACTTCTTCCTTTGCTCAGTGAACGGAAAAGACCAAAGGATCTTAGTCTTAAATTAAGTTAAGTAATCAACGATAACATTTCCAAGTTTGTGAATATGTCCAAATGTAACATTATATTCCAACATTACAGTGTTCTCAAATATCGGGTCAATAACTTAGTTTGAAACTTTGAAACTGAGTCTGAGATTTGAACTTCAAAGTTGGAATCAAGGCGATGTTTGTGATTATTATCTGAAAGTGTGTTATGAAATGAAGTTGCAGATTCCACCAGCTTCTCTTAATATAATAAATACATACCGAACTAAGCAACAGTGGATACTTTGGAGAATACGTAAAGCAGTTCTCCAGGTGTAACTTGCCCACCGCGCCGTCATCGGATCCTCATGGCCGCCTGATCAGCACGCGCTAGAACGGACCCGAGATTATGACAGACCGATGTGCTAGGAATACGAAACATGTTTGGATGAATACATTGTAGCCGTCACCGAGAACGATTTCGGCACCGTTATCTCGTTCTCGAAATTAAAGGTCTCCTGCCGGCAAAGGCACTTCCGGCACTGAAGCTGGTTACTAATTATATCAACATTCCAAGCACTGGAGCAATCTGTTGTGTGCTTCAGCCGATTTATGAGGAGGATGTTACGTCACTTACGGGTGTTGAAGTGATATTTACGAAATCGCGAAGTTATATTGTAACGTTAGTTTTAGCAAATAAAATTAATCAATACATATAGCTCTCTAAACAGTTATTCTTCGGAAACGTATTGGTTTCATGAATTATTCAATCGTTCCCGGGAAAAATCACTCCAGGCCCTGCACCTGCCTAGGGAAAATGTAAGATAACTTAATTCTTCTTACGCGAGGTTGAGATACAGTAATATCCAGGAGGTGTCAGTATTTACTCTTCCGATCTCAAATAGAATGGCGTGTTGAACTAGTGGTTAGTAACTACTGCTAAGCCGGAAGTCATGGGTACTATGTAAGACAAATTTTTCCGTCACCAGCAGGATTACTTCTAGTGTGTACGTCCTTCAAAGTATATGAATGTAATAGCTGACCCGGTCAACTTTATACCGCAATACTATTATTTTTAATTTGTTGTTTACCTTTCATATTTCCCTGAACATCCACAAATATTTCTAAAACCAAAATTAGCCATTTAGTTGTAGTATAGGTCCAGCCGGAGGAGGAGTGTGATGTTTATTGGTTCTCTGCCTGTAGTGTAAACACCTGCTTAATTTGGGGTTGTGTGTGAGCAGTTCAAAAACATTTATTCATTTATTCAATCGTCCACCCTGTAGTCTATTTGTCGTGAAAACACTTTAATTAGCACACCTATTAGTAGAGTTATAGAGAAGTTATAAGACTGTATTTCGTCTAAAACTGTACCAACTATAAAGCTTTTACCGTTGCCAAAGCTGTAAGGTTCACGGTGCACAATCCCCCTCGTTAGGAGGCAATTTATTCAAAGAGCCTAATACTAGACCATATAATTACAATGTACTTGAACGAGTACACGAGGCTAATATGTTTTTGTAACAATTTAACGTCGATTACATTGTTGTTGGGGCAAGATTATGTTTCAATTTCAAATGCCAATTATTGCGTGTTAGTATTTAAACGAGTATTTATTGTAGATTTTTATCCCTGCTATGTGACTGCGTGGTGACTTGCGTCGACGCTATGTAATTGGGTGGGTTAAGAATCAGCGGACGCGATTGGCAAATAGGTGAACGCTAATGGCAAAGTCCTTGAGCGTTTTTGTTTTTGAGAGCCTGGTAGACCTTAGATCCTTGTTGATATGATTAGATAGCAAAAGCGAGTAGAAGTTACACCCGAAGTATCTAATTTATCTTTATACCAAATTTCATCAAACAATCATCAATATTTTTTAGGGTTCCGCAGAAAATTTTGTGCATAGTCATAAATTCGTACCTTCAGTGTTATAAAGCTGTAATTTGTAATGAATGTGGAATCACTATAAAGTAATAATGTTACATTAGATAACCAGCTAGCAAGAAATAAATAATATGTTGTTAGCAGCAATCTAAAGTTTGGTGTTCTTCGATTCAATTTAACACTGCTATGTTCCTGAGCTCAGCTATCAGCGGTGTGGGAGTATCCTATATGAATATATTTCCTTCAAGTAAAGCTTTGTGCATACTGGTTTGTCGCTAGACGGCTTTACGTGTTCTCTGAAGCACGGAAATGCCCATGAAATTATTGTCACTCGCGGTCACCCATCCCCTTACCGACCGCGCAAGCTGTTGCGTAACTTGTTCGATCGCTTATAATAGAAACAAATCGCCGGTCTCTGAACGAATAGTGCAACATTTAAGAAGAAATATATATAAATATAATAGAGATGTATACTCTGCTCTCCGCAATTTTTAAAAGTGTACCTAGTTAAGTTCAAAAGATAAGTTGGAAATTACTTAATAATAACGCTAATATTCTTTCCTGTTTGAATTTTTATATTTTTAACATTTACTGTGTATAATGGCTACGCAAATTATACACTCCGAATTAAATTTTATTTATTTTAAAAGTATCAGTCTACTGAGGCCTATAAACAAAAATTCACAAACAACAAAATATTCATTAATTAAAAATATATATTTTTCTTGTTTTTCTTGAAGTAGTTTTGTTTAAACATCTGTTTACGTAATATTTTATCGATAGGTTTGAATCGGCGTAAACTTAGGCCCACTTGTGAGCACGGGTTTTTCCTTTTAACTAACAACGCAAGCCAAAGTGCAATAAATACTTTTACGTCTGTGTTTGATTGCCGGAAACATAAAGACATATGAATTCCCGTTTTTAAACTACAGCTTCAATTCAATTACAAAAGTCTTAAAGGGCCGAAGCATCCTTATACATGCGCCCTAAGGCGGCAATGGTGGCTAAGCGTCAATATATGGTTAGTATATCCCACCACAAATATTTCTACAGCTCTAGAAACTCGCCCAATGGAATTTCAGCTCAAACGTGAGGGCATAGAATTTAAAGTTCATTGATTTAATATCCTTCTTCGTGTTCAGTTTGTGGATCTTGCGGCTTAGTACGTGACACGCGTTGTGCCGTTCTCTGCGATGTTATCACAGGAACGAACGAAACGTAAGTTACAAATAAGTTCCTGACAAACGTGATTCGAAATTTGTTGGTAGTTCCAGACTTTTTGGTGAATAAGTAAAGGTTCAATATTACCGGGAGCAAGGGGTTTCAGAGTTAGGTTTTAAAGTTATGAAGATAGCAAGGCAGTTTTACATCTTTGTCTTGTTTAAATAATTTACAAGCTGACTTATCGCCTCTCATTACATATTTTACTACTTTATTGTATGCAATTGGAGTCGGTTCTCGTCGACTCCTCGAGTTTGCGTGCAATTAGACCCACGACGACGAACGGTTTCTAATTAAGCAAACTTACTTCACTACAATATCTCGGCAGCTCGTCATGTCAAACCATCCAATTCAATAACAATGGGTGTTCCATGATTGTTCTATTAATGAATGCATTAATTCTAAACAATCTTGTGATTGGTTGGTATTTGATTTGATTGTGATTGCTTCATTGTTCCGAGGCTTACTTCACTCTAGTTGAGCAATGTCTAAGGCTGGTGATATGCTCCGTCTTCTACTTGATGCATCGCTGTGCTATTCGTAAAACTGTTTGGCTCGGCCGCCTTGCGTATAATGAATTGAGGTTTATTTGGTTTAAATAACGCTGAGGGCTTGCGGGCTCCGTAAGTGTTACGTGTAGTTCCTATGAAAGTTACTCATGGATTTTTAGTATCTGAATATCTCTATCCACTTATAGCGGAGGAATGGGCATCCTATCCCATCTGTATACGACCTTTTGGGAGAAAAATAAGAACATCATCCACTAACCTATGTCGATACATTTCTGCGGGCAATTGCTCCAAACCCGTAACCAATTCCCTTAGTCCAATATCCCGCGCTCCATCTACTCCAGCAGCTATTACCAAATCGGACTGTTGCCAATGTTTGGTAACAAATTTATTAGGAAATTTGCATTCGATAACAAAGATTATACTGTAAAAATGTTCAAACCCAGCAAACTTTATCCGTCCCTAAATGGTTTGAAAAGGTTTTTTCAGTTTTATGAATCAGAAAATGGAATAACTGAATAGGAAGATATTCAGAAAACACAAAACTATTTTCCAGGATGAGAAGTATAAAAGAAATTTGGTGTAATAATATTACAAATATTTCAACTATGTATGTATATTCTTCGCAATAATTATGTAATGTTGACGTGGTGCTTTGCCGCCAAGCGGGTGACTTCTATAGTCTTATAAAGCCCCCTATTCCACCACACTTGGCTAAACTTGTAAAGTTATTAAATTACCTTCTTACTATGAAATATAATAAAAGAGATACTTAAGAGTTTTGTGTAATGTTTGAAGTTTATGTATTTAGGCATTTTGCTACCGTTAACCTTAGAATGTCTACTTAAGGGGAACTTTGAGTTAAGTTGAAGGATATTAATACTAAAAATACAAACATTTAAAAATATATTTTTTATAGATACTAAAACGAAAAACCTGTCATAACAAGCTTCGCAAGTGGTAAGTTAGTTTGTAAGACCTGAACTGAAAAATTGACAAACTAACAAAAAACAGTTGTAAATGTACATATTTCGATTTATTTAAAAAATACAATACTAGTTTTCGCCCGAAGATTCGCCTCGGTAAAGAGCCTGTAAGTATTTCCAGAAACATCGATCCATTCACTCACAAACTTACGCATTTACAATATTAACAGGATCCTTATCTGTTTATCCCTGTGAATATAGTCGTGTTGCTCGGCAATATATTCAACAGATAAGTCCTGATAAAGCTGACATCAACTTTTTATTAAAGAAATATGACTTAAAAGGGCAACCATACAAGCAAAGTTCTTACAATGTTTGTAGCTCGCCGATCGTCGCTCATAAAAAAGAATCCGTTGGCCAAATATTGTATTCACTACTAAGTAATTGAAAAAGTAACAATAGTCTCGGAGACTTGATGTTTAGTCAGTCCTTTTAGTCGATAACTTCAAAGATATGATGCGGCCTTTTCATGGCATATTTTACTATAATAGTAATCAATGGGATATTATTCATTTTGAAAGCCCTCCTAGCTCGATTGTTTCAATTTTAAATAATAGTCACTGACAAAACCAAACGACGAATTCTTGAACGCTTCCGTACTTCGCAGGGCACGTCACGCCATTGGTCCTAATTGTTATTATTAGATATCAATCGCTAAGCCATATCAGAGGTCTTCGGATTCAAGACTGCGGTGGCGGGGAGAAAGTCTTGACAGGTGACAGTTGGTATTGACGCTAATCACAAATAAGTCAGTAAATTTCCCGTCTTGTTCGTTTTATTTTAAAATCACGACACACTACACTAACAGCATCTTTACGCACTGAACTGGATACTGTTCTTGTCTTGTCGTGACCCTTAACCTGATGATAATAATGAATAGGTCATGAGTACCCGTTTACATTTAAAAAGTTTAGTACCCGCGACGACATCGTTTAAGACTAATATAAGTCTAAAAAAATATCGTTAAAAATCTAAATTCTATTTTCAAAATTGTAACCGTATACGAAACCCAAGTAAATTCAGTACCACCAGCAATATTTACATCCATATTAGAAACTGGTAAAACGGGCGTACTTTGTCAATTTGTTTTTATAGCCGGGTACAAATGGTTTGGAGATAAATAGCCATAAGACCCATGTGACCCGTTCTTTTATATCTGCGGCTAATGTAAACCGTTATTAGGGCCTCGGTTATGAAACTATTGATCGTACGGGACCTTATATTGTTATAGAAAGAGGGTATGAAATGTTATGATAGATAGACGCTTACACACTCATACCGTTACGAATCCCTGAGAACAAATGGCTACAATCTTTAATGGACCACTATGGACCACGGGTTTCTCCTTATTAAGGGGGCATTCTTCTCCACACTGCTCAAATACGGACTGGTGGAGCCGATAATATTTAACTGTATGTGTGATCCGACCGGAAATCGCCCCTGGGTTTCTTCTTAATGTTTTCTTCTTTTATTTTTAGGATTTATAAGTCGACCCAGCAGACGTTGTTTTGTTTTTAAACGCAATCACCCAGTAGGTGGTACTTCAGTTGTTAAATTTTAAGATATATTTAATTAATACTCGATTTATTGAAAAATCTTTTCTATATAAGCATTTACATATGTATCTCCATGCATGAAGAAGGAACTTCTCTATTATATGTATAAATAAAAAAATCTCAGTGGAATTTGTTAAACTTTTTCTAGTTTTTATACTCATAAATTTTTTAAGCTTCTTTCCTTAACCGAGGTGTAATTATAGTTTCCAGTTACTCCCGTGGGAAACGACTAGCCTACACGGGCTCCGGTCAAGTTAGGCAAGTTTAGGCAACTGAACGACTCTAACTTTTAGATGGTTAAAATACATTTAAAATTGTAATATGCCTAAACGTACAACGTAGTTCTAGTTTCATGGTGTTATCTTTAAAATTGATCCATTTTCAAAATATTTTCATCAGCCATGTGGCCTCGTGGGGGTAACTGTCGTTAAAAATAGTTTAGTTAAAAATTAATGAATTTCCAAATTCACTTTATTTACTCCGTAATTCCCTAGGGATTGATATTCTTGAGAACATTAAAGAAGTTTCCGCCAGTTTACGTTTGATCAGAAAATTTAATACTTATTTTCGTAGACCTTGTCTTAAATATTATTATTAAATTACTTAACCCGTTGGGGGTTGATTTTATAAAGACTACGTCGCCGTTTACCGTCAGGTGGTTTTGTAGTCAAACGCTAATTTAATATAAAAAAAATTGGCGGATTTTAATAGATACTTTCAAATCCTTTTCAGCCCCTCTTGGGTATGAATTTCTAAAAATTCTTTCTTTCTGCTCAATTATAATTAATGTTTTCGTGCTTAATTATATACTTTCTATATTTGTGTTCTGTCATTCGACAGTTATTCAGTAAATGAATAGATTTGTTTTATAGTTCCTAAATTATATTTCACTAATTCTGCTATTCCAATCCCACATAATGTCATCCTGTATACATATATGTATATAAACGCGAAAGTTTGTTAATATGGATGTTTATTTCACGAAAAAACTATTTTAAAAAACTAAATGTACCGTATGCAGCTTCGCGCAGTTCATGAAATACATACATATTTGTTTTTTTTACAATGCGTTTTTGGTATTAATTTGGTATTAAGGACCCTAGTAAACCATAATTTAATAATGTCACAGATCAAAACTGTGAAACTGGTCCAGCCATTGTTGAGTTATAAATGTAACAAGATTTTCAACTTGGTTTTCAGTTTCGTTTCATTCTTTGGTTACGGAACCAAAAAAATTAAGTGAAATTAAGCAAAAGAGGTGTACCAAACTGTACCCCGTACTCTGTAGGTACCAAACTACTTTGTTTAAATGTACCGGCCCTTTATTTCACATTGCATTGGCCCAAATTGATTTCCCTCGACAACAGTTCTTTGTTACAGACGAGTCAGCGTTTGTGAGGGATGACGAACTTGCCCCAACATTTGCATACAGTCCATTGTACTAACCTCAGCTCGTTTCGTCCCTCCTAGTCAGTCTTTTCCCATAATATACTCTCTAGTCTAGCTAATCATGCTAGTGGCGCCCAAAGCGAGGGGACCAACCTTTGATTCTCGGAGTACTTGTGTGACAGATACATTTTTGTTCTCTGATCACGAGTGTTATTTTTGTTGAGTGTGTTTTCCAAGACTCTCATAAAACAGGAAACCTAGTGCAGAGCATGAGTGTAGGATTTTATCTTATTCCTATATCAGGCTATGGAGCTTTCATTAAAAAAAACAAAATATTTGCACTAAAGTGAAATCAGGATTTAAAATTTTGAAAAAAAAATGATGTCCTTGGCAACTTTAGATTCTGGTATCCGAACATAAGGTTTCTGCGACCGGTTTAGATCATATCCGTACGTTTACCTTTAGGACGAAAAATATTTTTTCCTATTACCAGTTCAAAACAGCCCGGTAAAAATATATTTCTACACCCCAATTCGTGATCCCCCCCCCCTCCCCGTTAAGCGAAGGCTGGATCCGCTGAAAGCTTTATGTCAACGATATACATAGCAACCTTAGAGCGCCACCTTAGTGGTTCTGGGTTAACGAAGTGACCCTTTCGCAAATTATATTATTACAGTCGTAACGCAGTAATGACTTTCAATATTTCATTCGCTTTTGAGGAAAATATTAACTTGCGCTTGCGTGGGTAAAGACTTTTGAGATGCATTTTAAGACCAAATTATTTCTTCCTGCAGCTGTAATTCGAAATTCTTGTCCTGTATATCACATTGCAATCCATAACTACTACTGGGCTCGCGTCTCCTCTCACAATATGAGGGGTCATAGTCCAACGCGCTGGCCACGTGCAGGTTGATCGACTTGACACACGTTTGAGAACTTCACGAGAAGTGCAGGTGGTGGTATAACGTGGTGGACTATGACCTGTACCCCTCACACTGTGAGTGGAGACCCGAGCCCAGTAGTGGGACTGTTATGGGTTGCAATAACGAATGAACAATTTACAGACGCTTAAAGTATGAATATGAGATTCGGTAACATAATACATGGCAATGCTCAACAGCTTTATTGGGAATAACAAATGCATATCTTAAAAAGGTGAGCGTATTGCCTCGCCGTGCGATTCTACCTCTATGTTTCCTTGATATTTTAGTCTGCCCCCGAATTTGGCTCTGTGGCGGAGCTGAACTCCCTGAGGAAAGAGAAGGAAAGCTAATTCCCCAAGGATACCTATTGATATGCCAATGTTTTAAGCCGTAAGGAATAAATGAAGGGAAGAGAAGGAGAGATGAAATGAATTTGGATGTGTCTTATTGATTATTATCAAGTAAGACACATCCAAATAGAAATCTCTTTTAGAATCTTCTTCTCTTTCAGAATCCCAGTGGCGTCTCTCTTATTCTTTCGCCGTCTTTTAATTATCTTCCTTCCCATTCTAATTCTGTCATCCTGGAGCAGCACCCTGTTGATGCCTCGCCTCTCTGGACATAAACGTGGATAAATGTACATTACATTTTTGTCACCTTGACATAAACTCAAATTTTCAATGTACAATCATTTACCCAGGTATCAAGATCACCAATGAATATTACTTTAATGCCTCTTTAAGTTCTTGATTTTCAGTTACCATAATGTTATACGTGTAATGTTACGTGGTAAAGATGTCGCAAGATAAAAACAAAGTTTACTAAAATATTTAAAAACACAAGTCCTAATTGTAGATCCCTAATACAAAGAAATGCACAAAATGTCATAACTGTATTGTTAACCGTTGAGGAGTTCCCTTCTCTGTAGCCAATCCTGAACGTAGAATCAGGTCATGCTTTTCATAAAAATGCATTGTCATCGGTAAGGCAGGCTTATGCAAAATTTTAGATCCGTAGTGTAAGGGCGAGTGGGTCTAATTAAGCTTGCAAGACTTGACTAGAACACATAACAAATAAATATACAAACATACTCTGCAAGTTAAAAATAAAAGTTCAAAAAATGCAATAAACTCGGTGCAAATTGGATCTGGAATTTGCAAC
>DWJZ01006208.1:0-13244 GCA_018249125.1 Asbolis capucinus
ATTCCGATGTGCAGCAATTGACAACGACTCGGAGAAATATCTCACTCAGAAAGTCCTTTACCCAATCGATAAGGCCAGGGGAAATACCATTAGCTGGAAGCTTACTTAAAAGGCTCGCATGCCAGACCCAAAGGCCTTTGAGACGTCGAGAGAAACGGCAAGTGCTTCTCCGTTTTTCTCCAGGGCCCTCGCCCCATATATAAGTGGCTTACGCTTACAGGTCCCCAGATGTACGATTTCGGCGAAATCCGTACTACCGGTCACTGAGGAAATCATGATGTTCTAGGTATGCCATGAGCCGCGAATTCAATATACGCTTCATAATCTTGCAGAGTACGGAGGTAGTTGAAATCGGACGGTAGTTACAGGGGTCAGCACGACTACCTATTTTGGGCACAGGCTGCCTGTTGGCAAGCATCTAGCATTTGGGCACTATCTCAGTCTTAAGAGAGAGGCGGAACAGACGTATCAATACAGGAGACAACTCAGGTGCACACGCCTTTAATAAGACCGCTGATATACCATCCGGTCCTCTGGCCTTTTTAACGTCTAGACACCGTAAGGTTTTAAGGACAACCTTATCTGTGATGCGAACCTCCGCCATATAAGTACCGCAGTGAAGTATTTGGGATGAAATATTGTTGTCGGAATCTAGACGTCAATTTTCGACAAACAGAGAACGAAGAATAAGTCCGCTTTCTCATTTGCCGTGTGTGCAAGACAGCCAACAGGTTTAACCAGTAGCGGCAGTGTGGGTCTACACAAGTTAGTCTTAACCGCTTTGACCAAAGACCACGCAAGAGACCAAAAAGCTCTACTGCCACTTGGTTGGCCAGAGAGTTTTGTGCCGATTTTTTAAATGCGGTTGAAATGGACCTTCCGTAGTGCCTTTTTGTAGGACTTGGCGACAAGGTTAAACGCTTCTTTTTTAACGCTGGTATCCGGAGCTTTGCAGTGTTTTTGTAAACTGAGTGTAATTTTAGTTCAAAACCCTGTGACCAAGACCTAAACAAGCTAGCAAGAACTCAGTGCATAAAATAGAAGGAACTCCTTACACCCCACCTTTGTAAAGTAAAAACATCTTAAGTAATAATTGTAATAACAAGGAATCTTATTAATATTTTACGATATTATTTAATCACAAAAAAGCTTGTTTTTTATTGTTTCTTGGGACTATAATGATTTCTGTAACGAACAATAAATATTTGGCCCAATTTTGGCGATCTCCTTTAGCATGTTTGTGGAAAATGATTATAGGATACTTCTTGTACCAGAAAACTGCTTTGTTCCCGTGGGATAATAGGTTAAAAATTCTGTGGAAATTCTGAAACCACTGGATAACTCTTCCGAAGCGAAGCAAGGGCAATTTGTAGTGTAGTATAGGGTAATATATACTGTTATCTGAAAGTAAAGTTATACAAATGTTACCCTTCAATCCATTTATGGTCCACTGATGGTTGAGGGTGTCTACTGAGAAAGATGCTGAGGGTCACTCCTTCAGGAAGCCTACATGGTTTTTATTTATACAAATATAACATGGTTGGTAGTGAGGTTAGTGGGCAACCCAAGTGTTATAAGTTTCTAGTCGTCCAAATAAACTAAATTATATTATCAATCACGGAAAGCAATAAGGTCTTATGAGTTTTGATAAAGAGTTCCGCCCTTACTGTTTTTGTAGAAAAAATATGCATTGTTAAAGATACGAGGTTGGGAAAGTATGCAAAGATATTATGAGCAATATAAAGAGTTTACTTTTTCAGATCAACCAAACAGTCCTTCAAGTGACAAGTCAGTTGAAAACTACGAACAGAACAACAAAACGGCCACGGTACTTCCTCCTTCACCGAACGGCAAGATCAAGACACCACAGAGAAATAAAATACAGAGGTACGACACATCTGATCTTTATAAACCGAAATTACACTATCTGTCCCGTAGGAATAATATTAATTAAGAAATTTAACTAACATAGGCATTATTCATAAAAAATATCAACGGTGTCTTAAACCTTCGGTTACTAAAATGTTTCTTATCTCGCTTAATCAGTACATAAAATATGTTTCAGTAAAAAAAAAATCTTAGTGCAAGTACGAAGCAAATAATTTTGCTCCAAAAAATGCAATACTTAGTAAGGAAAAAAATTAAGTTTCATTCCTTTAAATATTAACTTATAACTAACGGTAACGACTATTGTAGTTTGTTGATATTTTATGACGGTATTACTGAGTACCCGGTACATTTTTTAAATGTTTAGTGTCTATTGTGATGAACCTTTTTTTTTGTTACTGTTATAGTATAGCGATACATATTCTGTGAAAATATCAAGTGCCTACTTCCTATGGTTTAAGATAGCCATTTGACAAAAATAAAGAAATGACTAACAGATGGAATATATATATAAATAAAGTCCTATTACCATATTTTGTGTACGGACCCCTAAAAGGTTTAGTTCAACTTAATATTTTTAATGAATAAGCCCTTAATATATCTTTAAGATAGCACTGAGTATTTATTTGTATAATTTTCATGGTAACAAGAAATATAAAAGAAAATATAGGAAGTGTTGATCGGGGCATATTATTAGTGAGTATTATTATATTAGGATTACATTAATACTGTTTTGAAGTGATTAGAAAAAGCAATATGTAATGGACAATATGGACGGCGAAAAACAATAAAGCCGTAACTCTTATGAGTTATTCTAAAGAGTTATGCATTTATTTTTTTCCGTATAATACAATTTATTCTAAAACGTTAAGCCTTTATTGTGTTCCGTATAGGGGCGAAACCTTAAGAATTACTCTAAAAAGTTACGCCCTTATTGTTTTCCGTCGTCGATATGTTAAAGACGCCTGCTTAGCTATTATACTGCCACCTTTTTATCGTTAAGATGTAAATGAAAAACAGAACGCTTCAATTTTATCCAGGTTATTAAGGAACAAAATTCAACTGTTAACTTTAATATCTTAAAGAAAATATTCTTTCCTTTAGTTCACAATAACTAATAATTGCTTCACAATCTGTTGGGAGTTCACATAGCGGAGACAGAGTAATAAAATGGAAAGAAGTCGATTGATTCAGTGAGTTTGGAAAAAGTGCAAATAAGAATATATAAAAAACAATGAAAATAATGTTATTTTTGGTAACGTGCATACAAAATTTATAATAATTTGTGTATATAATTTCCTCAGTCGAAAAAAAAAATAATGGCCTTAAAAATTGTTAGGAATTGTAAAAAAACAGTTTTTCTTTCGTCGGTAGATGTCTCTATAATTCCCATACTCTCTTATATACACTATATTGAGAACGAGACTCAACCTTTATCCCATACAGAAATAATCAATGAAATTCTAAATTTGAAATCAATGCGAGGTACTCATACGCACTCAGCAGAGTATGGTAAAGTATTCAACTCCCAACTTTGACTTCAATTCTCTGTCAATCGAAATTTATATGAAAATTTTAACGTATTAAATTAACACGCTTTTATTCGGAATTTAAATGTATGTATGTAGGTATATTTAAAATTGTCTGGTGAAATTATAAATGAAGATAAATGTACAAATTTTATTAGTAAGCTGCTGATTAGATTATTACTTATTGCATGCCTCGTATGCCTAATAGGACGTATTTTAAGATTATGAGTTTTGGATGTTTCCCGCCATAGAATTCCTTTAAAATTGTTCGTGTAAAAATGTATGGATTTGAAAATATTTAAACTACTCGAACTTAATTATCGATATAATCGATGTTTCAAGACTTGAAGATATGATAACTATTCTATTTTCTTTAGCCATCTATATTCCTCTTTAAAGTCGCAAAACATGTAACGCCATCTATTAGATTTTTTTGCAACTTTTTAAGTTTAATCACCAATAGATTGTGCGGGAATTTGTTGTATTCCGTAGCGTACTTTGGCGGGAAATATGCAAAATTGCGAGTGCTTCATGAATTTGGTGTAAATTAATTCAATGTATCGATTGTATTTTTTTTATTATTATTAAAACCACTCCATGACTGTAGTCTTCCGTGAAAGTCGTTATTATGAACTTTAAAATGTGTTTTCGAAAGCAACGGCTGGTCCGATATTGTATTGTGTATTGTAAGCAATAAATTTGAAATGGTTGATTTCGTCGATACGATTTTCAAATAAGGTTTAAAGGAAAGATTCGAGGAACCTAAAATAATACATCGAGAACGCTACCACTTCGTGACTTACGACCTATTGTAATATGTTATTGCAATTAAATAGGAAAATACTTCAAATGTAAAACGCAGATTTTTTAAAATATATAAACTTTTATTATCAGGATTAACGGTTGTGCGTGAGATAAGAATAAAAAAGTAG
The DNA here is from genome assembly GCA_018249125.1 of Asbolis capucinus. Lineage (NCBI taxonomy): Eukaryota > Metazoa > Arthropoda > Insecta > Lepidoptera > Hesperiidae > Asbolis > Asbolis capucinus. The sequence continues at coordinate 4,349 of DWJZ01006208.1, forward strand.
CTATCTAGTAAGTGTCTTATTATTTAACCTAATCTACACTTGTTGAAAAGTAATACTTCATTATGTAATTTACTAAACTTGGTAATTTTTAAGGTTTTAACTTTCATCTGATCCACCTTACCTTATTAATCCTAAAGCCGAAATGGTGAACTGTGCAGGCATATCTACGCCTGTTTGGCCTGACAAAATGCGTGCATGTGTGACCATAAGATTTTTTAAACCAAACAAATAGAACTGAACGCAGAACTAATCATATATTTGGCGTAAATATAAACGGAAAACATGTTTTTAATTTACTTATAGAAGTCATTAAAGTTTTTGTTTATTTCTCTAATATATACGTAAATAATAAATAAATTTTGCATATAAATAGGTGACAGGGCATATGTCCTGCAAAATTGTATAGTTTTTCTGGCAATTGTAGTCTGGTTTTGGTTTGTAAAGAGCCTTATTCTAAAGTAAGTATACACCGTTTTTTTTTTCACAAGCAATATAATAAAGACGCATTGTATACAGCGAGCCAAGTTGCAAGCGTTATCAGTAGAAAGGTAATGTTCCGTTGCGTTGTAATAGCTTCAGCAATAATATAATCATAATATAAATTCAAACGAGATTGTTACCGCCTAAATATTGCGGCTTATTGATAAAACTGCCAATATTGCATTGCTAGTTACATAATGAACGCTGTTTGATTGACAGCCGCACTCGAGGGTCATTAATTGTTACTGGAATTGCTCCTTAGTACAGCATCTGTATACATTTTTTTAAATATAAATTTCAGTAACCATTTACAACTCTGTGTGCGGCAGTAAGAATAAAATGATTGGTTTTCGTCAAATGTTCTTGGTATTTTGTTTATTTGGTTTAACGACTTATCGTATTGACATGTTCTTTCGTAATGCACCTTAAAGAATTAACAGCGACCTGAGACAAATACTTTTCTGTTAGCGTTCCACCAAAACCTAGTATAAATGTATGGAAATAATTTGTCCAGAAAAATATGGCGTCTGTTTTTTCGTAAAAACGCCATTTTCATACATTTTACGCTAATTAAGCGTTTGGAGTGAATGATAACAGAAAAGACATTTGTCATGTATACAAATTGAAAATGTATTTGGGCTGTTTTATCACAAGCTACAAAGATGTTTATACAAAAATATTTTAATGTTATGCCTCTAGTTTAAAAATTAACTTTAATATCGTAATATATTATCATAAAATAAAATAGTATATAAGTAGATGTTATCGTCAATTTTGCTTTCTAAATGACTAATAGGTAATAATTTAATACTGTTAAAATTATTGTAGGTAATGTTTTATTTAACATATATATTATATGATTTAAAATATCTTTCAATTGTTTGAATAAATAGAGATTTAGTCTCACTTTATTTGGGCTTATCATTGAATTTAATTGATTTATTATTTTTCCTTCGCCTTTCTATTTCAGAATAAATAGAATGTCGCATGATAATAAAATGTTGTAGTACGTGTTCAGCAACGTCTGCTGCATCTGCTACGAGTTGGTGACTAATAACTTAGTATAGATATGGTAGACAAGCACTTGAAGCGCACATAACCCCGTGGTTTGTATTGATTGTTAGCGATCGAAGAAATTATGCAACAGCGACCGAGGTCGGTAGGATGGGTGACACTTGGCAAAAAACATGATCGTTTTTCCCTGCTTCGTAGGGAAAGTGGTCTATCCCGGTTGCTATCATCAGATAGCAATAGATATTATTATAATATATATTGTAGAATGGGTTGGTCACCAATACAGAAAATAGGCAACTAATGCCAAAATTCTTTGAGACACTGTGTATTAAAACGCCTGGATAATTTTTCGTGGGCGCTAACTCATTAATGGCCCAACAAAGAGAACATTACTCTACTTCTTTATAAGTGAAGAGGCCTAGAGCGTACTCCACCAAGATGCGAAACGCATTGGTGGTTTAATACGTACCTACTAGCTACAGGTAAAATTAATGACTTTGTTTATTTAATATAGAGAACCATTTGTACAGACAATCTTGCAATATTCTACTTCCACCTTTTAACCCAATGTCAGTGTCCTCGAAACAACAAATGATTTGTGTTCTAAAGAAAATGTACTTATTTCCGATTGTTATGATAACTTACGATTTGATTTAAAATTCGAAATTGATTATTTCGTATAGGCTACGGAGTTAGTTACGAAATTAGGTATTTATTCTTCTTTGTCGCACTGGCCGTTACGCTTCAACTACTTTCCATTTCTGAATATGAACTACAGTTAAGGAAAAATCAATTAAAATGAGGCACTTTCTGGGTTAAGAGAATTCATTGATTGTCTTTTTCAGTTTTTAAAATTAAAGCATCAGTGACTTTTCCATACTGAAGTAGGTAAAAATTTATATCAACTGTGCGTATCGATAGGATCTCGATGATTGAAGAAAATCAGTTGAGTAAGAGTCGGACCAGTACACCAAAAGTTTAACGCACACGGGTTTACACACAAAAAATCATCATTCATTCAAACATTCCAGCTCATCGACAACTTTGTTCTGGGCGGGGACGGAGTCCACAACCTTCTTCCTAGCAGTCAGTCTGCTAACCACCAGAACAACGGGCCAGTCACAGGTGGAATTGGTACAAAAAAACTTATCATATTAGTTAATGACAGTAGGAAAAAATACATTTAAACAAAAAGAAAAAAAAATGTTTATTTCATAAAACAAGGCTTTCTTACGACATGATCTAATACATTTTAATACAATGAGCTAAGTGATGGGAAATAAATAATGACATGAAAATAATGTAAAATGATGAGTTCTGCCCCAGTAATTATATCTAAAATGTAAACTTTTTGGCATTTCTAGTAAAATTATTTTAAAAGTTGCAGTTAGCTATTATGTGGTTATTATTATATCAAAATTTTCCACAGCTCAACAATGTTATCTTCTAGAGCAGAATGTATTTAAAAATGCATTAACTAAAATGTCAGCACAGGTTTAAATTTTATCTATTGAACATGATTTAATACTTTAAATAATTTCACTAAGTCACTTTAGGTAATATTGGGTACAATAATACTTTTCATTATATAATGACTACTTATAAAACAAACAAATTAAATGTCAAAGTTTAAAATAAGGGAAAATCCCAGTCATACAAGTCAGTTTATAGATTTAAAATCGATTGTTACATCCTTATCTATAATATTTTCCCATAGGTCATAATGTTAAAGTAATTTTAATATCCACAACATGAGTTTTGTTTTTATAATACAGTTATTAATAATCACCAATGCATTATTTGATTATTTGTGTTATGAAAAATACCATTGCTTAATATTGCGCAACATCAAAACAATATGGTTATTAAAAATTATATTAAGTAATAAATATATCACAAATAATGCTTAGATTTTAAAAACACCTTAGTTGGTAATTATAATGTGGTATAGGTGCATAATTTGATGTTTCAACATATTTAGTGGGTGTAAAGAATGCCCTAACAAGATTATAGGTAATCAAATAACATGCCTTATTTGCTCATGGCTTTAATAATGGCAATGGTGATTCTAGTCAAATTACAATAATTTCTAGTTTTATACTTTGCACTTGATTTTTAAAATATGAAAAATGTTCATATTGTACCCTATTATCAATGGCACCCCATTTTATGAATGATGTCAGTAATACTTAGTTAGATGCAGATTGCTTCTCGAGACCTGCGGGGTCCATGATTGGAGCCTGTTTCTTGACCATCCCTGAGAGAAGAGTCTTGATCTGAGCGATAGCACGCCCAGGGTTTAGACCCTTGGGGCACGTTCGTGTGCAGTTCATGATGGTGTGGCAACGGTACACAGAATATGTGTCCTTTAGTTTTGCAAGCCGTTTGGCTGTAGCTTCATCTCGCGAGTCAATGATCCATCTATAAGCCTGCATGAGGACTGCTGGACCGAGATATTTGTCTCCGTTCCACCAGTAGGATGGGCAGCTTGTTGAACAACAAGCGCACAGTACACACTCATACAGACCATCCAACTTGGCACGATCTTCAACATCCTGAAGTAACTGTGTCTCCTTACCCTTTACAGCTTCCTTGTCTCGCTGCAGCCACGGTTCTATTGACTGGTACTGGCGGTAGAAGTTGGTCAGATCCGGGACGAGATCCTTGACAACGTACATGTGAGGAAGAGGGTATATTTTCGTGGGTTTCGATAGGTTTTGGTCAATGTGGCTAATGCACGCGAGGGTGTTGATTCCGTCGATGTTCATCGCGCAAGATCCACATACTCCTTCACGGCAGGACCGTCTGAACGTGAGGGTCGGGTCGATTTCGTTTTTAATCTTTAACAGAGCATCTAGAACCATAGGCGCACATTCGTCCAGGTCCACTTGGTAGTTTTGGGTGTATGGTTTCTTATCGGGCTCATCGGGGTTCCATCTGTAAACGGCGAAGGTTTTTACTCTCTTCCCGAGAGCTGATGACGTCGCGAAAGTGCGCAGCTGCCCGAAACTCCCTGAAGTCAATCTTAGCAGAGGCATTATGTAATATTTTTAATAACAAATAGAAGGTTTCCGTTCACTACACTTTTCACTTATAACGATATCACGTGATTGATTCAATTATTTGCCTAATGATAAGTGACCGCACCGTATTCCTTTAGTTTTGTAAGTTAGCGCAACGTTGTTGTGTCGGATGGTTCAGTAGGCAATTCATTTCATCATAGACAAAATATTTTTTGGATTGATTTGTCACAAGTGTCAACTTTATCTTGTCAACCTTTCTTCAGGAAGGGTGAAATGTTTCGACATGAATTATTGTGGTCTATGGAAAAATTTAGTTCAAAAGGGGAAGGTGAAAAGTTGTAATAATTTGAATTGTTTCATGTTTCCAGTAATATTTATGTGCTTGTGCTAAATTATACAATTCAACTCTTAATTATTATTTTTTAAAACTGGTAAAAAATCTTTGCTCTCAAAATCCTATCACATGATTATGTATGTTTTAGCAAAACATTAATTATTTCAAACAGAATTTGTGATACTATAATATTGAGCCAAGTTAATATTTTATTTTATTAAAAAATTACACCTAAAAAAGTAAATTAGACAAGGTGTTCTTTTAAATTAGAAAAAAATAGCGGGAAAATTTTTACTTTTAGGGCAAGTACAATTTTTGACAACTGACAATAACAATGACATTGCCTGGAAGTAATTGCTTTGGTAGGCACCTAATTTGCAAAGTTTGTAAACAAATTATTCTCATCGGAATAGTTTAAAATGGACGGTGTTACACCGAAAGGTGCTAAGGAATCTCCAAAAACTCCTGGTGGGATCAGCAAATCTTTATTAACCCCATGTAGAAGAGTAGGTCTATCTAGAAAATGGAGGAAAAGTGGGAGTTCTCCGTTTATATCCCCTTTAGGAGCGCAAAATACTACGCCAGAATCAGTAGCAGTCAAAGAAGAAAAGGAAAGGAAAAAAAATTATGAGAATATGCACATGGAAGTAAATATTCAAACTACTAAGGAACTTGATATACTTGGTGATTCTAGAGAATGCTCACTAATACTTTCTAATAATTCTGTCAACAATAATGATATAACTTCAACGCCTTGTAGAAATAGCCAAGTATCTCGCAAAAAATCCAAAGTGCTTTCAATATCATTGAAAAGCAGCCAGGAAACTGAAAATCACTTACAGTCTAATAAGTCAATTACAGCATCTGAATCTAAAAATGAAATTGATTTAGTTCAAGACCAGCCTTTGTGTAATAAATCTATAGAAAAATTAAGTGATTCCAAGAGAAATTTGGAAGTAGAGCCAATACAACAAGATGAAAAGAAAACTATAACAAAATTAACAAGAACTGGATCTAAAAGTAAAAAACTGTCTCTCAAAAACTCACTCTCGAAAACTGAATGTAAGAGTACATTTAAAGAACAGCCTAAAGACTCCCTGGAGACTGAACCTAGAGAGAAAAGTCCAAATAACTTAACTAAAGAATGTATAGCTGTAATTCAAAATAAAATATTTAAAACTGATTCCCATGCAACTAATAAAACAGAAAAGCCTTTACATGACTCAGATTCTGAACCAGAAATTCCTTTAAGTGCTTTAAAACGAAACGGAATTGATTTTGTTGCTCTAAATACTTTAGATGATAATGATTTTATCAGTAAGCCATTAAAGAAAAAGCCTAGAAATTTATCAATGAAAAAACCCATTAGTACAAATGCCACAGAGTCTAACAATACTTCTCAAAGCTCACAAGAGGAGATGGTCAAACGGACAATACTTGTTAAAAAAACTTATGATAAGGTGGTAAAACCCCAAAAAGCAAAATCTACTGGATCTATAACCCAGCAAGATATTGAGGACTTAAAAGCTCAAATAGAAATAAAAAAGAAACTTCTTTTGGCAAAATCAATGGAAGACACGGAAGAATTGAGGGACTTGATAAAGAAATGGCAGAAAGGCTGCCAGAATGCTTTAATGGAGTTGCTGGATTTGATGAAAAAGAAGTTACCAGATCGGCAAAACATGAACTATGCAGAAATATTAGGAACTTTGAAAATACCAGCTGAATTAGTGGGATATGATTCAGATAATGATTGTTTCATTACACCAGATGATTCTAATATCCTTTTTTCCGCCTTTAAAGTGTAATTTAATATTATTAGTTGCAAATAAAATTGTTATTTATTTTTATGAAAGGTATATTTATTTTTAGTATTGACTTGATAAAATAAACTAAATACCTAACAGGTTTCACAGACATTGTTGACAAAATTTTATAACCACACTAGTTTTTATATTAATTAACTGTAGCATTTTTATTAAACTAAGGTTTTATATCTATTTCATGAGATTAAATATAGTAAGCATTCACACATGACAACAAAATATACATCAGTTATAACTAAAATAAAATCTTTTTTTTCTCATATGCTGTAAATGATACCAATTCATTTGGAATTGGAGCAGACCTGCAATTCTACTTTGTTGATAAGGATCAGGCAGGTAACATATCTTGCACAAGTACCGAGTCTACACCTAAAGGAGTAAATCTGATGCTGTAAATTAGTACCATACAATTAGAGCCCAAGCAGGGAGGTTGTCTTCAGTTTGTCATATCAATAATACATTGCTTGAATTGTTCTAAAAAACTGAAAACAAGTATTAAAGTTGGTATAAAAGAAACTTAAATAATGCTTTCATAATTTATTATGACAACTACAACACTTAACTAAATACAACCTCAAAACTTATGTGACCGTATAGGATTCTCTGGGTCAAACAGTTTTGGATCTTTTAAGAATGCTTTATCCTTGTAATAGTATGGCATGTATCCACAATTCTGTGCTTTCTTGATCTCTGCTTCCACTAACATCTGCTTATTTTTACAAAGGCCTGTGATATGTCTCCCATAAATTCTTCCTGTGTAAGGACTTTGAAATTGTGATAAAAGTCTGTAGTTCTTATAGTCTGGAGTTATGTTCAATTTACAGAGAATACAAGAACGCTGTTCCTTTTTGTATGGATTTTCCATTTCAATTGGTGCATCATCGTTTATTGATATTCCGCTTGAGGTTGACCTTGACGCTAGTATTACAGAGCTTCTCTGTGTTATCAAGCCTGAAACAAGTAAAAAGAAAAGTTTAGTGCAAATATATTATGGAAGTAATCCTAGATGTAGTATTTGAATGAATCATAAGATAATTTAGCGTTACTAACTTTTAACTTGCGACCTAATTATACCAAACATAGTCATTTTTATTTACGTTCAATAAATTCCACTAAAATTGCGAGTCCTACAATTCCTATTTATTTCCTAATTTCTAATTCTAACCTTCTTTCAACTGAACCGACCTAAAAATAGTGTCAATAAATAACTGTCATTGTCGAACTGACAGTTAATATCAAGATAAATAAACAAATATAGAATCGTTTTGAGAGACATGGATTACATGGTTTCAGCTTACCGCTTGACAGAGAATTATGTTATTGCGTAATTATTAATAAAATTAAGCCAATATTTTAATCATCTTTTCACAAAATAGGCTTAAATTTTTACCACTGCAGGCAGTAAAATGTAATCAGTACAATCATACTAATTTATTTAAGACTTTTAAAAATACCATTATCTATTAATCTTATTGTGGCCTAAATAATTCAAATTTTTTAACAATAATTTACTTTCTCAATAAGTCACTAAGATCAGGAAAATTTAAAGCTTTCACAAAGAAGTCGCAGTTTCTTTCTACTGTTCATTAGAATGCGTAGATTAGTATAATATAGGAAGTCACAACATGAAATCATATGTTGATCCTAGATACTCAATGAATCAAGGCCACAGACTAAGAAGAAGCGGCAAGAAACTTCCATACTTTTTTCTACTCACAGTTACAGATAGCACTTACTACTTTGAACAGTTATATAATTAGTCAATTAATATTAATCTATGCCCAAGCATTTTTATCTTGGAAACAATCCAGTTTAAAATAACATTACGTTATGTTTTTGCCAAAATTTTTTACAGGAATTTTATAATTATTTTCACAAATCTACCTGCCTGAGCCTGAAATTTGGTGCAATTAATTTAGCATTTTTCCTGGTATTAATTTTAAGAACTCTTATTACTAAAACTGTCTGAATATTTTTTGACCTACAAAATATCATCTATCCATAGCTTTCAGCGTTGCACATCCCCGTCTTCACTCCCCATAATTAAGAATATAGTGATATCGACAATTAAGAACTTTCATATCATATTTGCTTGGTTCCTGTCTCTTGTATACCGCTACCCCTGTTTTCCTTCAGTTTTCTGGGTTGCCTGGAAGAAATCGCCATGGCGCGATAAGGCTGCCGTTAAATTGTGCTGGGTCTACTCTGTTTGTAGTGTT
>DWJZ01006209.1:0-13243 GCA_018249125.1 Asbolis capucinus
GTAACTCAATTACTTAATTGTAAAAACTAGGTAATTGCATTTTATTTACCTCCCCCTTGAATAAGTTGATGATGTTCAACCTGGTTGTACATAATATAAGCCCGCGTCAGGACAGACTGTTTCAGGCAAAGCATTAGACCGATTGACCGTAAGTTTGTCAGAACGCGGCACGAGGTTACCGGTAGTCGTTATTAATGACGGCGGAATTTGAATTGACCAATCACAGTACATTATTTTGCCTCCCCCGTTCTTCGTACCGTGCTTTGGTAGTAAAATATGTTTCCTGCGACGTGCAGTGTATAATGCACCGTTGTTGACTATTTATTATAATTTTTTTTTTAATACTTAATTAGTACTCGCGGCTTCGTCTAAGAAAAAATATTGGACTTCCAGGAGAGTGATTTATACTAATAACTTCAAAATTTTACCGTTAGATCCCTCAGCGTCGGCTGCACACTGACTGCCAGCCAGTGATATTCTCAATTTATTAAACTGCCCTCGCTTTGCTTCGGAAGAACCAGTTACCAGAAGTAGTTATTGTGACATAACTGCAATAGTTAGACATATGCTGTCTTGGAATTATTTGTGGATATTGATGTCGTCTATAAAACTGTAGCACATCATTTTGTTCTATTGTGAATAATTTTGTCCACACAAGTTACAAACGTGCTTAATCGTAATAAATTCATCTAAATTGGTACATCGGTTTCGGAGTTACCATACAAATTTTAACAGACAAGACCATACAAATTTTGACAGACAGGCAGATAATAATTCCAAAAAAAATGTTTTAGTCTCTATATCAATAACAAAGCTTCCCTGCTTCAAAATAAAAAAAAAACTTAATGTACAGAATCGAAACGTTATAGTTTTATTATCAGTATAGATATAGATAATGTATTCTCCTCAAAAAAAAAACAAATGTTAAAACAATCAAACTTTACAATTTTACTTGAATTAAATTAATTTATCCTGATCTATATAATATATCGATCCTATATTTAGTATCGATTGCCTACCTGCCTAATCCCTTGATGCAATTAAAACACACCACTCCACTTAAGTGAACCGAATATTTATTGGCAGTTCTGTATCAGAATGAAACCTCTACCTTTTATCTCGTAAAATATTATCTTTGGCCATTCGGCAGTCTGTATACGTTTAAATGATTGCGTTCTAGAAAACCACATTATTATTGAGTCAGAGAATCGATTCAAGGTTTTACTTTAAAAAATAGGATATTGTAAAACAACCTTTTCTTATATGAGGGCCACAAATATTACAAGGATCACAAGCAACGCAAAGTGATGTTATCTGAAGTGTCGGTGTTGGCTGCATCAAATTGACATACTCGTAGATGACGCCTCGTTTAGATGACGCCATCTGTCTTTTGCTAAGGTGAAACTAAATATCGGTTATGTTGACTTATTACTCTTTTGATAATGTTTTACACTAGGTGGCGTGTACCAACAAAATAAAAATGTAACGTTCTATATTTACAAGCTTTTATTTAATTTGCAATGTATGTGTGTATATTAGTATGTTAGTATATTTGTATGTTTGTTAGTTACGTGTCAAATCTTGCAAGCTTAATTAGACCCACTTCCTCTTACACTACGGAGCTGAAATTTTGCATACTGCTTCAGTTCCGATGACAATGTATTTTAATGATAAGCATGACCTGATACTACGCTCAGGATTGGCTCCAGACAAGGGAACTCCTCAACCGTTTCAGTGTGTATACATACAGAATACATTGTGTATTTCTTTGTATAAGGGATCTAAATTAAAAGCTTGTGTTTTTAAATATTTTACTGAACCTTGTAACTGTATTGAGTCTATGTAAAGTGTCGGGGGCGGCTGGATAGTAGCTGGCTTCAACTCAATAATGGCACACTACGCACGTGTTTCTCCTCGTACTGGGGAGGCCAGAGCTTACTCCACCACGCTGCTCCAATGCGGATTGGTGCAGGAGTTAGTGGCCAACCCAAATGTCAGAAGGAATGCCGCCTGGAGGTCACTGATCTGGCTTAACGATTGCCAGCTACATTCACAACAGGGATCGTTTACGTGCCCTCCAGAACACGGAAGCACTTATGAAAATATTTCCTAGACCCTCCTAGACTTTGGGCCTTACGTGAGTAACCTCTAAATAAAAAGTACTACTAAAATCTGTACTAAGGAGCGAGTTAATTAACCATTAACGGAATAACCGACGTAAAGATTTAATGAAACTGCTATTGATAATAATAAGGAATTATGTTTTTTTAAATCCTCAGAAAATTATTACAATTAGGCGAAATAGTTGACAACCCCGTTCATAAAAATATAAACTTTCTTTTTAAATTTGAAAAACGTAATCCTTTAATCTTGATAACGATTAATCAGTTCCTTTTTGCCTAATGGTTAGTTGGTAGAAAATGCCGTAGGAATTAAGCTCGCCATTATGTAAGTAATATATTATATAAGTGGGCGATAAAGTTTAAATAAATCAAAATAAGCTGCAGTGTGTAAGGCCTGCATCATGCAGTAAACCAGCTTACTTTACTAAAAAGCGTAGCAAAAGCACAAAAAAGCACAATTTTTATCTACCTTATGATATTATATTACATTAACTTCGGATCAAGCTCGTAACTTGCCGTAATTATATACCGTATCACTGTAAAATTAAATGAAACAATATATTATGCTGTTATTATTTTATAGTACATTGATATTGCTAACTCATAAAATGTTTGTAATGTATAAAATAAATGGTTTTTAGCTTTTTACGGCTTTATTACAATTCATAGCAGTAACGGATATTCGTATTCGCATTTGCGGATATTGTTCGGATATATTTGTAAGGAATAATGCGAATAATATTATAACTTTAGATATTCCATGAGTGCTCTTAAATAGCTCCCTCCAAACTATACTAATTGATACACTTATCATTTAGTCTGTCAATGGCCGTCGCGGAGAGCAGTTGAGTTTTATGTACCAAAAAGCCAAAACTACGTATTTAAATACAGTAAATAAAAAAACCAAACCTAATGCGTCGTTTTCTGGCTGGGGGTTTAAAATCTAGGTCTCCTGTGTCCAAAAAAACAAAGACACACCAACATACAAATGTTTAAAATCATTATATAAAAATCACCTTATGAAAAGCCCAGTTAATGGTTTTTCTCATGTATCTAATATATACAGTGGGTTATAGATTTATTATGTTTGATTGATTAATAATGATTGAAATTGATTAATGATGATGATGATGATGATATATGAGTTGAATGAGTTAAATATAAAACTTTTAGCGAATTGTCTCCGCGCAAACGTTGCGAAACTTTAGAATTAATATGCATTATAAATTCGTCAAACTTTTTATGTATATTTTTATTGTTTAACTAGAAATACGTAGAAGAGTTATTCAGTGGTTTCAGAGTTAGCATACTAAATTTAACCATTCCCACGGGAACAAAGCAGTTTTCTGGATTTAAAAGAATGTTTTAGCCATTTTACTTACTAAAGCTAACTGAATTTTGTTAGTTTTATTATTAATAAGTATACATATAGATATTCAATCCGTGCAGCGAATAAAGACAAATTCAGCGTAGTCCTGCAATAATAACTGTAGATACCCAGTGCGTGATGCTTATATATTCGATAATGAAGATCTTTCATCCACGTTTTCAACCCCTTTAGGCTTTTTTTCGCAAAAAAAAGTAGTCTATGTTTTTCCTCAAGTTCCATTCTACTTCTGTACCAAGTTTCATCAAGAACAGTTCAGTAATTTAAGCGTCAAAAGGTAACATACAGACAGAGTCGCTTTCCCGTTTCTAATATTAGTAAGGATATGTAAAAATCATGAAACCTGTTAGTAGTTTAGAACTGGCATCACCCACACGATTCACGAATCAAGAATCAAAAGAAATAACGCACAGATTCCTCCGGAAATTAGCAGTGCCCGTTATAATTGATATGAAATAGATAACAACGTCAAACTAAAATATATCTGATGTCTCGATCACAATAACAGGAGACGTTGATCTTACGGTGAATAAATCCGGTATTTGCGAGGAAGTGGAACTCTTCAAAATTAATTTCCCCGATCATTATAAATGTGCCTCGATGGCGGTCGTCGATTCTTTTGATCGTTACAAATACATCAATAATGTCTCGTTTAATGTTCATAATAAGGTGTTATACATAAATTAACACTTTTCTTCTTCCTCACTAATAATTAGTCACTCTCTTTCTTTTTCTTCTTAAACCTGATGTTACTGTATCTGTGGTTTGTCAGGGCTTTTTTCTTCAGGCCTGCGCTAGGTTACTTAGGCTAAGCAAATTTATAATATTCTAGCAAAGCCGATGACTTGTAGATAGGAATTGTCTACCGAGGCTTTAGCCAATACCGCGGGTTGGTTGGTTATGGATTTTAAATCCGTAACCAATTCTAAGGTATCTTAATAAGAATGTATGATTATTGTGTATGTAATCTTCTGACTTTCATTAAGTGAGCTTGATGTTGCTATGGTGAAATAAAATATTTTGACTTTTTTTTTCTATAATAACCCCGTGCTTCTGTCGGCTGTAACAAGCGGCAGCACTTAGCTATAACTTGCAAATAGTAAACCGACAGCAAACGATCAGCAATAATAGCACAATGTGTAAAAAAATCATATTAGTTACGTCATCGCTTGCTTAACGCTCGCCGATTGATCCCGAGCACTTTTTTGATACTGGAACCAAGTTAAGTAGTACAAATATCTGATACGTAATACGGATTTGTGATCTACGAGCAATTATCGTGCAATTCTCGTAATCGCTTTCCGTTTGCTGGATAAGTAATAGACCCGCAGCTCCTATCACTTGGCAACATTGGTGATATCCCGGTCTGGTGTTGCTACTTCTATGGGTGGTTGTAACTTGCTACTTTGCAGCACACTAGTTTCCGCCTGCGGCTTCGCCTGCATACTCCATCCAGACTGTACATGGGTGTACCATTTTTGTTTTAAATCCGTTCAGTAATTTTTGAATGGAGGAGTAACATATCCATCCTGACAAACTTTCGCATTTATAATATCAGTAGGATTATAAATAATATGCCCCGCACTCCGCTTACCACGAGCCCCGCCACCCGAGTTCCCGAGCGCCCGCCGGTTCATCAGTTTGTTATCTTTATATACTATACTTTTTTTCTAAAAATGTATATAGCCTATGTCACTCAGTGATAATGCAGCATTCTAATGACGAAAGAATTTTTAAAATCGGATCAGTACTTTTTGAGTATATTCGTTACAAACATACATCAATACAAATCTTTTCTCTTTATTATTACGAGTAGTATGGATTACCAAAGGCTTAGTTAGCTATGGTAATTTGAGATCTATCGGATATATTTAACACTAAAGAATCTTGAATAAAATATTCACAGAAATATGTCTAAGTCAGATAGAGTTGGGAAAAAAATATCTAAAGATATTTGCCAAATAATAAAGGAAGCTTTATTTATAACTTTCCAAATAACGCGACGCCAAAAGATGCAGCGAGTCTTTCTGAACATTATTCACGAAAGAACTTAAAACAAAATTGAGGAAAACCTTTCAAATATTCAAAATGGTTTGGAAAGCCGTGATTTGGTTACCAAGTTTTATTACGACGTTGTGTGGACATGGGTTAGTGCTTATCTTACATGGTGAAATGCCCTTGTGAGGGATCCACACCTAGAGCATCAAGGGCATCAGCCATGACTCCTAATGTCTAGTCATAATTTAAATTCTTTTTTTATACCCTAGATAAGTTCGCGCTTGACTACGATCCCACCTGATGGTAAATGGCGATGAAGTCTTCGATGGTAAAGCACACTAACTTAGTAGAAGCCTACTCACTCTTGACTTAAAGACATTTACATTGTAATCGAACGGGAACACCGAAGCGGAAAACTTATTCCAATCCTTCGCGGTACGGATGATAAAAGACGAGAAACGAAACGAAAACGCGTAGTTTGTACAGGGAGGATTTTACGACAAAGGGGTGGATACCTGCCGTGCGTCGGCTCGTTCGAACACTCTCCAACGTGTATCCTGTAGAAGACCGAGAGGCTGGCAAATTCTTTAATCATGCGTATTAAAGGACTGGAATAAGTTACCCGCGTCAATGTTCCCGTTGGACAAACTAAATGTCTTCAAATCAAGAGTGAATAGGCTTTTGCTGAATACGTGCGGCGTGCCACCCAGACCACATGGCTGCTTCATGGCTGCCATCAGGTGGGATTGTGGTCAAGCACTAATTTATTGAATAAAAAAAAGACGTTTAAATAACTAAGAAAGGTACATAAAACTAATACCATTGTAAGCAGTGCCATCTTGCACCGCCGCCGAGAAATGCACACATTTTTAATACCAACTAACCGATATTAGAATAAGCAAGACCGACAGACAGATAGACCAATATAACAATTTCATTAAACCATTCAATTGTGACGTCATTTCTACCAATCTTCACTGTGTCCTGTTCTTGCGTGGAAAGTTTTTGGCGGAAAAAGTAACTGAATTGTAACACTTAATGATATATTATAAAAACCATTCCCAAGCGGGTTATCTGACGAGGGAAATTCTTGGAAGGTCTCAAAAGATCAGTTTAACTTGTGATTCTTTACATACCTTTTTTCTTGTGGTTTGGGACTGGCATGACTAATATTTAATAAGTGTGCACACTAATAAATATTGCAATGCCGTAATACATGTCAAATGGAACAGATTCAAAATTTGTCGGCAAATGTCGACAAAAGTTGTCGGCAATATGCGTCACACACAGGCGATACACATACAATATGCTGTAATTAATATACGAATTGATTTTTACGTTTCAAAAGCCAATTTACGACTTTGTTAACATTTCATAATTCGTTTATTTGTTTGCTATTTATTTATGTATTTTTTAACAGATTATCAACAAGAATCAGATGTTACAACTATAAAGTATACAATGCACATTACTGTTTATTAGGTAACCAAAGTGAAAAGTCATATATCATTTATTTCATGTATGTATTTTCAATACACTTATGAGCGTTAATTTTTAGGAATCTACCACCGTTTCGAAGATGTGCCGTAATAAAGGAGAAGAAACGGCGAAAGAAACTCCTCGACTCTTTTGAAAACAGTACCACAAACTACTAATTTCAAAACAATAACAATCAAACTGGAAGAACAAAGCACGAAGCCGTTTTTCTAACCAAGTTATCTAGAAAGTTCATCTCATATTTTGGGAACAGTCAATAAATTGATAATAATAGACGGGCAATACGGCGGGTAGGTTCAGCGGGGAGTGCTCCTGGGGTGGACAAAATCGATAGCCCGAACCTACGAGCAGCTACAAGTACATCCAAGTAATGTGCACACATTGCGAATCTTATTCCGCTCATATTGTCCTTCCGCTCACGAACGCAGGTCGTATCACCGACATATTTAGGCTATTTTAATGGAAATACTCGTCCTTTTTCGCTTTTATCGAATACTATTGTACGTTAATATTTTTTGTTTAACAATCATACACGTACTTTGCTTAGTAAAATACTAAGTTATGATATAAAAGAAGAAATTCTTGTATATGTCTATATAAGTATGTTTTTAATTTTATGTGTGTGTGTATCAGTTGTCTGATCACCATAGTACAATGCTTAGTTTGGGGTCAGATTACCATGTGTGAGTTGTCCAAAGATATTTATTTATTTATTATTTATTTGACATTTATAATCGAGGTGTCGATGCGTTCCCGTCAGTTATGCGTCATCATTGCAACTCATAAGTATCCCACTACTGGGCTCGGGTTAACTCACAATGTGAGGGGTCTATACCATAGTCCACCACGCTGGCCAAGCGCGGATTGCTGGTAACAGCGTGTCATTGTAGAACATATCAAAATGGCAGTATAGATTTAGCAGTGCCATCTGTAATTGTGAAGTTAAATTAATTTGTTGAACTCTTCACTAGCACCTATTCGACTTGATGTTCCACAGGTAGCAGTAAGACTTACACTGCCAATAAAAGTCCATTTATTCGTTTATAATGATAATCTGTTGTATTGGCACGTCACAAGATAAAGCCGTCAGTTTGGACACGCACAGAATACAATACCAAAATTCTTACAACGAATAAAAGTTATCTACAAATTTATTAGCTCCATCTACAACTACTTATTTCGTTTTTACATTACTATCTACTGATTTATTGATAATTTATTTATCTAATTTTCTGTACAAGTTACAACGGTAAGTTTGTAGAGATAACAGAATTATAAGTGAATCAGGCACTGAGATCAAATAGCCCATTCCTAAACGGTCAACTATCAATCATAACATACAGTTAAGTATAAAATGTGTGTCACATTGCGGATGTCAAGAAAATACCCTAATAATAAATTTGCATAGTAATGTTACTGGCCGTTATGTTAGTCCGTTTTAATTATTAAAAACAGTAGGTAGTTGCTGGTATATAAAACAACATTGTTTATTTGCTAATTTTGTATGAGTGTACTCTGTGCAAATTGGACCTGTAATTTTTTTCATACAAATTTGTCAATTTTGTATAGAAAAAATACAGGGTGAATTTGCACTGAGTATATTTGTCCGGCTTTGTCTGCGTTCATACAAGGTAGCCCATGTGTTGTTCCAAAATATAATCTATCTCTGTACCAAATTTTATTCAATTCCGTTTAGTAGTTATTGCGTGAAAGAGCACTAAACCTCTATCCATTCATCATAGTGTATCATAAAATTATTTATGTTTTCCAAACAACTCATGCACTTTATTACATAACATTTAGAATTATACAAGTACTAAATCATATTTATTATCTATATCTAAAACATATACTATATCCATAGAAATTCATGCCAAGTAGACACATTTTTTTTAGCTGCTATATATTTAATGAATGGTTGTTACTCCTTCACGCAAAAATCACTGAACGGATTTGAATAAAATTTGGCACAGAGATAGATTGCAGTCTGGAAACACATTTTATCAACATACCACGCGGAAGAATCCGTGATGACCTTTGTAATATAAAATATTTTTTAAAAGAAAGCATTTATGCTACTTTAATTTTTTCATGTATTCAGGAAATCAAAGATTTCGAATTCTGAACAGAATTTGTAAACAGTACTTTTACAATGTAATACGTGACTACGTGAGCACTGAATTGGTTGCAGGCCGAGGGTGTCCTTTAATAATAAACCGCGGTCATATCTTATTCGTCGAGGTCACTGACTCCACTATGACTTCGTTCTTGGTTAAATCACATATATTTTTGCGATTACCACGTAATTGTTCTTATCAGACATATAGCTACGTTTTTGTTTTCTACTTTATTAGTATAATGTAAATAAAAACTCTAAGGTAATTAAAAAAATAACAATATAGCTAACAGGATAATTTATACTGGTCAGCCGCGCTTTCGGAGGGAAGTTATTTTTTTTTTGAGAAGGAATAGACTATGCACATGTCATAGATAACATTATTATACAGATAACTAAATATGATTTGCAAAGTGAAAATTTAATATTATATTTAATATTTGCAACAAAAATATTACGTATTTTTTGTGCAAGACTGTGATCGACTTTATTTATTTAAAATTTTGTACTTGCCTAAAAAATATAATGTTAATTTTGTACTCTATTTTATATACCTTGTATTTTATAAATAAATAAATTTACAATTCATATTAAGCACTTGTATTTTTAGTAAAAATTATACTCATCAATAACTGTCGTGTTTCTCATGAAGATTTGAAGATTAAGTTATAAATGATAGTATAATATAATTGTCATTGTATATTACCCGATTCTCGTCTGTAACGAATAAATTCCATCTGAATATCAACGAGGTAGGCTGACGAACGGACGGACGAACGCCTCGGGACCCGTTTGAATGTAGCACTCTAAAACGCCGCCTCGCCAGTGTCACTGTCCTCTAGTGACCACTTTAATATAATTAAAAACACTTTCTTAATAAAAAATTTACGTAAAACAGTTTACCAGCATCTGTTCCGAGGGACACAATTATTACGGCATATTAATATTGAGGTTACTGCGAGAATTTCCTCGTGAGTAAATATGAGGTGCCTTTGATTAATGTAGTTCATGTGCTAAATTGTTTTATTTATTTTTTATTTCGATATGCATGGGAATTAGTCATTCTGTTACTGTTCTGGTTCGAATATGGAAAATTGCGGTAATAGTTTTAATTACTTGAAAAAAGACTGGCATTACATTCAATACTCAGACTGGAGCTTCGTTATAATATCGGCTATCAAAAGAAAAATGTGCCGACTAGTCGGTAAAGCGGTCTATCCGGCTACTATTATAGTCGGCGAACAGTGGGGGATTAGTCATAAAAAGTGCCGACTACCTGGCCTCTTAGTCGGCCAAAGTCGACACATCTTTAGAAAATCCCGAGCTCAGGGAGGCCATAAACGAGTTGAACCATGCAAAATAAAACACTTTTTCAGCTATACTCGACTAGTACATCGATGTACAGCGGCGAGGCCTAACTAAATTAGTCCCTTGTGCCGTTCTGTGAACTCCCCAACAAAGTTACTTAACTGCGGTGCTAGGCGTTACGCTGAAAACTTTATACAATAAACTAGCTTCCGCCCGCGACTTCGTCCGCGTGGACATGAACGTTCAATTTGACAGTAAAATCTCCATTTACAAATACAAACAATGTGATAAATGAAGAACCACTCTACCGATTTTATGTAAACTTCACATAAACCATCTACTAATAGTCCGAACAAAGCCTAAACATTTGGTTTGGATAGGTGAGCCCGTTTGTAGTTATAAAATTACAACGAAAAATGACATTGATGCTTGCCTATGTAGATACTTTCGGCCATATATTTTTTCATAGGCTTTGGAAGCCATGTCCAAACCACGTCCATTATTGAGTAAGGGTCTCTCTTCACGAGGCCTGGACCATCTTCCACTACGCTGCTCCAGCACAGATCGGTGAGGAAATTTGTAAAAGTCAATAAATACCATTTTATGTATAATTCATTTCTAATCAGTCTACAGGACTGGAATGGAACGCACACAAATTGCTAGCTACAGAATTTTCTGGGTTGTTCCATTGCTGTCAATTTCGTTATTCCCTATTTCTTGTTAGGTCCTGACAAAATGACCGTTTAATCAATTTAAATATTATTGCAAGCAATGCCCTAAACGGATACACAGCACTCATTTTTATGATGTATTTTCGAAGAAAACCACTTGGGTGGCCTTTTACTTACCAAGTTAACTTTGCTGATCTTGTAAACCGTATTGTGAAGGTCCTAAGGGTTATTTCTGATAGTTTTATTCTGATTAAGTAAGTTTCTTCACGTGTTTGGAGTAAAACAACTCGATTAGAATTGTTAACGTTTTATTGGTAGGATAAAAGGTTTTTTCCAGTAGTAGTTGGTTTGGAATATTTTATTGACTCTTAACATAGCTCGAGTTTGTGACTTTGTCATTGAGATTTGTATTTAATTAGAAGTTAGTTTATAAGTTAGTGTTTGAGTAAAAAGTCGTTAGTCAATTTTGGGGTTTAAGAGTTTTTGAATTTTTGAACCTTTGAGTTTTACGATTAATGTGCTTTTGAGTTGGGAATTTTCTGTGTTTTATAATAAATTGTTCCTTGCATATTTAACCTTCGCATCCACAGAAATCGCATTACTCACGGGTAT
Organism: Asbolis capucinus; assembly: GCA_018249125.1. Taxonomy (NCBI): domain Eukaryota; kingdom Metazoa; phylum Arthropoda; class Insecta; order Lepidoptera; family Hesperiidae; genus Asbolis; species Asbolis capucinus. The sequence continues at coordinate 11,713 of DWJZ01006209.1, forward strand.
TAAAAAAACAAAAAAGTTTGGCCGTTAACAAAATACAAGCGTTAAAAACAATGAAAAAAAAACATTTCGAAATTTGAAATTTATTGACAGATGAAGTCTAAATACTTCTTTGTTTATAGTTACTCCGACATAGGTTAATTATCGTGCCATGGGAACAACACTATCATCGCGTTAATCTACTAATAGGTTATAATTATAGGTTAATCAAGTAAGACAACGGAATTTTCGGTTAATTTGTTAGAAACTGACTTTTTATTACATTTTTTTAATTATTTTAAGATTTCTTTGTATAGCTCTACGGCCGCAGTAGCTTCAGTCGTAAAAACTGCCAGTTTTATACGTAAAAATTTTAGATTCAAGTTTTTTTTTACGTAGTATAAGTTAATGCTTGACATAGATCCCATCTGATTGTAAGTGGCGATGATGTCTATGGTGTTGGGCGCACTACCTTAGTCAATGCCTTTTCACTCTTCTGTTGAAAAGTCCTACATCATACCAGTAGGAAATTCTTTCAAGTTCGTTCCCAATTCCTTCTATTAAAGTTAAACTAATTCCATCAAAAACAAATTTGAAATGACATTCAAGTTTAAAAATGCTTCGTTTTTTACTTCGCCGACCAAAAAAATCGAAATCTAAATTATTAAATTCTTGGTCATTTTGGAATATAATTTAAGCCAAAGATTTTACTTGGCAATGACTTAACAAGTTAAATATCATGTAGGAATTAATGAAGTGCATTATTTATTTATTTATTTATATTTTATTACATCTTATAATCAATTATACAGGATACAAATGAGTGAAGCGTCATGTTATATAGGTATTCGGTTATTTTTCTCGATATTATCTATAAAATACTCTTTCTTCTTTATTTTAATATATTCCAGCCTTCTGTCACATTTCTTTGATTTCATTACACTGTTGAATCTCATCTTGCTTTTTTGAAATTTCATCATTAATCAATTCGATATTGATGTTGGTGGCTCGTAAATACAAATTGTTAGCTGTTTTTATAAAAATAACATCGTTTTTTGTTACTTTCGTAGTATATTTATAGGAAATCTTTCAAAAATAAATAAATAAATATCTTTGAATAACTCACACACGGTCTGACCCCAAAGTTTTTGATATAATTGTTGTTATTTGTACCCCCAATATTTTTGATATATTTGTTGACGGATGGAAAGAATTTTTGAATAGGTCGTCAATTTATAGTGAAATTCTTCAACCTTAACTGTATTAAATAATTATTGATGTAGATTTTTTATTTATCTATTGAGTTTTCTTAATGTGAATTATGTTTCATGTTATTATTGTAAAGTTTATATTTTATTATTTTTTATTTATTTATTTAAGGATCACCAACATAAGAAACAGAATATGGCTTAATCTAAGTAAATGTAGCATAAATAACTGCTCTTATATTTATAGGTAACACATTTGTTGTGTTAATTAGTTTAAATGGTTTATACCGTTCTAATTAACAATAAATAAATCGTCATGTTCAGTTTCATGTTGGCTTGGTTTTGAG
>DWJZ01006210.1:0-13242 GCA_018249125.1 Asbolis capucinus
TTTAAAATCATAAATCGGTTCAGTAGTTTAGGCGTGAAAATAGATTTATTTGTCACATCTATAACATCAGTATAATTTCATACAGGATATTTAAGGATAATGGTATTATTTCTATGAAACGTATAACCCATATTGATAATTTAATTTGTTTACGAGATTCGACCGAGCAGGCGGCTGACGTGGCACTCGCCTCCTGTTTCACAGTAATTCTATGACTAATAATGTTTTGCCTGCGTTTTTATATCGTTCTCTAGCTTATAAAATTATAATGAACGTGACCTAGTTGGTTGGTGGTGAATCTGTCCGTGAGGTCTCTCATTTGTTTCCCCACCAGAGCAGGTGACAGATGATTTTTTCCTTATCTTATTATTAGATCAGTAAGTACTGTAATGCTATATGTAATTGTGAGAAAAGACCTCCTCGAGTGTTTCTGCCGTTTCTTCCAAAATTCCTCAAGTCCAATCACTATTGCAAATGTATGGATCTGTAACCGTTTATTTATCTCATACTGATACTATTAATATTATAAAGCTGGAAAATTTATTTGAACGCCTATTATTGGCGCGAATTAAAAAATAAATGTGTTGGGTTACCGAGGAAAGTTACAGGATATTTTATCCCGGGAAACGGCTTAACTCCTGGAATTATTGCACTACACTGATTTATATGAAATTCGGTAGAATTGTAGATTAAACAACTGAGTTACTCTTACGATACTTCTTATTCCAGAAAATGGTTTTATCCCTCAGGATCACACGTAAAAGTTAGCCTGGTCTAGTGATAAAACAAGTCAATTTCGACCAGTAAAGTATCCGTTAAAGTAAAGTTAAAGTATCCGTTTATACATTTGACCAGTACTCAGCGAGCGCAGTGTATCTAGGCCAGCAACAAAGACATTCAGTGTACTCGTAAATGTATGCTGTAAATTCTGTAATACAAGATTAGATAACAAACGAGAAATCTGCGGTGTTTCGTTGATAACACTATCGAGCAAGCTATGGCATCATTTGCGGAAATGTTTAATTACAGTTGTCCTCAACTGGTGTAGTGTAAGCAGTCTGACGAATTAAAATCTTACACGTCTCTTCTATTTGGAATTAAAAAAAAACGTTATCAAAAAAAGTCTAGAATGGCATATATATAATCTGACAAACCCACGACACTGCCCTGCAAATTCGTTGCCAGATTACTTCGACGGTCTTTTTAATAGAGATTTTACTATCTAGGTACGTGGCCAAAGATACGTTGCAGATATGTCAGTGACCACCAGACGTCAAATAAAAACAGATCGGCCGCGGACGCCGGATGTGTTAATGAAACCAGCTTTATTTTGGCGACTCGGAACGTAAACAGTATCTTGAAACGCCCGGATGCAAGGTCAATACTCCTCAGTCGGCATACGATTTACATAAAACACTATTAAAACACGCCTTTTCCGATAATGCTTCGACGTAGTGGAATCAGTAAACAACACAGACGCACAGACGTTTGTATGCGTAGTATTAATGATAATAATATTTATCAAAAGTTCGTTTTGCGTAGTGTTATATCAAACGCACATAGCTAAAGTCAGTTTTTTTATCCATACAAAACTTGTAAAAAAACTAGCGCATGCCAATGTGTCACAGTTTTGTTATAAAACTGTCATATTACGTGTTTAACGCACGAATATCCTGTTTCCTAGCAATTTTATCAATGTCACACAATACGCTCAATTTGTAAAAATAACGAATAATAATAAAATCTGTTTGTATGTTATTTATTATTCGTTAGCTTTTGAAACAAATATTTTAACATCACTAATCCACACTTGGCCGTGTGGCTATTGCTTGTACCCCTCACGTTGTGAGTGGAGACCCGAGCTCCGTAGTGGGTCAAGATATACCGATTTTGACACAAAAATTGTTAAAGGTTTGTACAGATGAGAAAAACTGACTATAAATGCGGCCATAAACTATTTACAATATCCATCTGAATCATGATTATTATTGGTTGAAAATTCAGTCAAAAATATGTCTAAATAATGTTTGTGCGTCATATACACGGAGTATTGAAATAACAGTAAATCATCGCTTACTACACTTAAAACAAGTTATGATTTCATTCAAAAATCGTTTTCAACTGATGATTCGATCATTTTTAGACAGCAACTAAATTTTTCGTATTTTAAAGTATCCTACTAATATTATAAATGCGAAAGTTTGTGACGATGGACGGATCAATAGATGTTTGTCACATCTTCACGCAATAACTATGGAACAGTTCTGAATGAAATTTGGCACAAGGATAGATTATAGTCTTAAATAACACTTTTATCAACACCCCAAACAGGCGACCCTAGTCTTAAAAAATACACAATAGAAGGAACACAATTTTAAAACTACATTCATAAATAATAATAGTAAAATTAAAGCAGCACTCGCGAACTCACAAGCCACCCGACCAAGGTGGAAGTCATTAAGTTGCTCATCTACGAGATGTTTCGTCATTACTTTATGTAATACCATTATATAAGTTCTGCAGTAGGGTTGCCAACTGTCCCCTATTACAGTATTGCACTCTTCAACAGGCGTACTCTATCATTTATTAGTGTGTGTACAAAATGAAGGACAAAATTCTCTTTACTTTACGTTTGAATCTACAATTCTTTTAAAATCAATGAAATTGTTATGAACCGCAAGAAATACCTGTACGGGCTACGTACAGAATTTATTTAATTTTTATTTGATATTATAGGTTAATTTTTATTCAATTTACAGAGAGCAACATTGTCATCGCAAGCAAATCCTATCGTATCATACGTACATATATCACATACTAATATCATTTAAAATATAAATGACAATAAAAATACCTGTTTAAAAATGTTAAATAATTGGTATTACTTTTTATAATTCCATACTCTTTATATACGCGTTTGAAATAAATTATGCTACGTTACTTCTAATAAAAGTTGGCAACCCTATCCGCAGTGCACGGTCGTCTATCTGTCTATAATATCACAAAAGAAGTTCAACTTTGTTTTACGTTATTGTTATAATGTGTGGTTCCGCCTGCATTATTCAACGCTCCATGTAACTCAATGATGAAACTAACTCGTAACACCTCTATCACTGAAATATAGTCATCACGAGTCAATAATGACTCACGCTGTCGAATATAAACATGTATCCGCAGACTTTCCCAGTAAATACCAAGTCATTCTAAATGATTATATATCAAAACAAAATTTATCATTCTTATTGATAAACGATATTACTTCACCAGTATTGCTGATTTGATCACTGCATCGAGTTTTGTGATTCCCGGTATCACGTTTTCCTGTGGACTTCAAATGATTCATATGGTCAAATGTTTTGTTTCTTACTAAACGACTCGGGAATTCCTCGCATTAATATAACAGGTTTCATAAGTATGTGTTCTTCTGTGTTATGGATATATTATGAATATTGCTGATTGAGTCCGTCTCGATCATTTTTGTAGTGCACATATATAGATATAATATATAATAGATACTTACTTTCTGCGGCAAGTTATTAACCGCGCGAATTGTAGTGAAATCCAGCTGAGTGAAAGTGTGTATCGCGGCGAACGCAGAGATACGTGGAGTCAGGTGCGAGCCCAGGTGATAGTGTCGAGTTCTCTTGAAACTGTACACTGTTTATTTACAACATTATCATTATGTTTTTCTGTTATATATCACGATACCTTAGGATAACTAGAGGTGAAGTAGAATGTGAATGTATTGTGTATCGTATCCTTCGTTTTCTGTGCGGTCGGGGAAAGAAAACAAACTTATTAGGAAAAAAAATATTACGTTTATTGCAAAACCGCAATTCGAAGGCACATACTGATACGGTACGCGCACTCCGACAACGTAACACACAGTCACTTGTAAAGTCCATAACACTGATCGTTTTAAAGTTCACGTTCACCGAACAATCGTCTATTACTTATAGTTTAGGCGGCACTAATTAAGGGATCGTACGGTTGGAGAATGGGGAGTTGGTTGGAGACGCGAGCCCGGCTCGCTCGCTCCTCATGTACCTTGAGGAGCACGAGATCCATGGCGGCGCGGGCGTCCTCCAGCGGCGAGTGGCCGGAGCTGCCGCGCTGGACGCTGCGCCCCAGCAGCTCGGCGGAGAGCGCTCGCAGCGACCGCCGCAGCGGGAAGCCGCGCGAGTGAGGATACAGCGCGCACGTGTCCACCACCGCGCCGTGCAACAGCTTCAAAGCTCTGAGATCATTGTCCAGCGCGTGACCTATTAAGATCGTATCGCTTCCTACGAATCCTAGGATATCATTTTGAACGTCTCGTAGCGTCTTAGTCGCGCGCGCCAGGTCGCGCGGCCTGATGCCCGAGAAGCGTGTGTTGTGATCGACTACGGGCGAACTAGGTTTCACTAGCGATTTGTAGACGAGCCGACCGTCGGCGGCGATGACCGCGATGCTGGCTAGCTCCAGGCCGGCCGTCGTGTAGCACATCTCGGCGTCGATGGCGTATACTCCGCCGCGCGGCGATCTCGCTCGGACGTAGCCCTCGAGAGGCCCATTCATTCCGGGTCGAGTGCCGCTCCAAACGTGAAACCGCGCCGTGCTGCAACCTTTCGAACCGAGCGGCGCGTTGCAACAGGTATGTCGAGAATCACCACTTATTCTACCCCAATGATACACACAACTCTCCTCGACCACGTATTCACCTTCGCGAGTCATTCTAAACATTTTATCACATCGCACACACAAATGTTCCACTGCATCCGCTTCTTCGTCGCTGTCGGAGCGAGGAGTGGAGCCCCACGACCCTCGACCGCTGTCGCTCTGAGAGAGGCCGGGCACGAACTCCGGGGCGTTCACATCGAACGAGGTGAACTGCGAGGGCCTCGGTCGAGGCGGCGGGTTGATGTAGACGACCGCTTTGCACGAGTTGGGCTCGATCTCCAGCGGGTAGCCCAGAGCCCACATGCGCTTGGGCGACAGAAGATGCGGACGCAGTGCTTCTACTAGTTCTTCGGATGAGATTCTCTGCGGCGTCGACGGCGTCGGCGGCGCGGACGGGGGGCGGCGTCGATCGCGCGGCCTGCGCCGGCGTGCTGCGGCGCCGGCAGGGTCCACCGCCGCGATGGTCTCTTGGTAAATCCAATCGTGCCAATGAGTACAAAAATGCATTGTTCTCGGTCAGCTTGTATACACATAGAGTCGAGAGAGCGAGCGCGGAGCTGGAATCGGCAAATACGTGCAATCGCGCGCGCGGGCGCTGTACTAATGGCGCGCTGGTGGGGCGACCCACGCTTTATACGTCACGTAGGTAGCGCGCGTTCGTTAACGGGACATTACGATCGACCGGCCTATTCTCATTTTTATAAACAATAATAAAACTTCTTTTCATGTTAAATGTGTTAACGACTCCGCCTTATGTCACTCGTGCCTAAGAGCCCGTACAATGGACGTACCCTAGGAGAATAAGGGCGAGCTGCTTTGTTTACACGAATCAGCTGATCTGTTCCGATATTAAGAACCTAAATAAACATCTGATACACGCCGCGCAGTGACTAACGCTTAGTTCACTGTACTTCTAAGAATAGTTGAAGCGTATATCTATACTATGTTGTATACATTATTTGTTATAATTAAATTGCTAACTAAAATTTATATACTTCAAATAACATCTGTTCGTGTGGAATTAATTCAACTTCAAGGATAGACCTACGACGAAACGTATAATAAAACAACGGAAAATTATAATTTGTATAGATATGCGTATTAACAAATAGTGTAACGTCGAAACTAATCTAAATTATGTAGGTCGTCTTAGCGCATCAAAATTATCTTATCGTGTGTATTTTTAAAATAATCAACTATCGTAAATAGAGCATTAGCTTCAATTAACTTAGTGGCACTTACTAATTGGTATCGTTAGGAATTACGGTAAATAAAATAATGATGGTCCCTACTAGACAAACTGGTTCATGAAATTATATTTAATATATTGGTATATTACTTGACGGTTGTGAAATTCTCAGAGGTCAAAGGACCCGCTCTGCCCTTCAACTATTTCTAGCGCCGATTGTGCTACCTTATCGACTGGGGTGACATTCGAGGAAATTTTAGCCTTTAAACGTTAGTGGCATTTGGTGAAGAATTTATATCTTGAATAACCGTTTACGTTATTAAAAATACAAAAAAACTAACACCACGTATCATAACAATTTTTGATTTCTATCCATCTCTACGTTTATTTATTCAGAAGCTTTTAGTGAACTTTCATTGAATTTCCTTTCCAAAGAAAAATTACAGATTTTACCGTTATAAATCATATAATAACTTATAAATTTTTTGACAATTTCTGGTTCATCTGTGTGTAAACGCTATCTTCAGAACTACTAAGCCGATTTGAGTTCAGTTTTCATTGATATATTGTATTGTTGCAGCAAGTTTAGAGTTAAGTTTAGTAACAAAATTGTTTCATTTATATCAGCCCAAAACATAATGATATGGGAATTTAAAGAATCGTACTGTGTTTAACCTTATCGAATGACACAGTAGTACAAAATAAATATAAAATAACCTACTTAGCCTTAGACAAAAGCTTAACAATAAAACTTCCAACAATACAGAGCAGAACACAGCCCCGATATAACCATGTTCCAGGAACGTTAATTATCGCTTCCAAACGAGGCTCGCAGCACGTAAATAACGTTAAACCACGTTTCTGCAACAGATTGTGACATTGGCACCTTTTGACAACATGACCTGGTCCCAATAACGCCCTGCCCTAATGAGTAATACTTGCAATATCTCGCCAAAAACAATTCATTTAGGATACGGCACGTTTTGCATCAGCCAATACTTTTGACGTAACATATTGCCATGTTTACTCATAGTTAAGTTCAATGAAAGAGGCAAAATCGATAGAAAAACCGTTACACCATATCGCGACAGATTATAGTAAATATCAACAGTACCAATACTTTAAAGCAAATACAATTTGACATATTTTAAACTACATTCGAAAGTGTAGGTCACTTCAAATAATAATAAACACGACGTATCGATAAATCAACGAACGTTAATTATTCGGCTTTTTTATTTCTAAAACACAAGTATTTCATTAGAAACTTCTTTATTATATATAAATAACAAATTCTATAAGTATCTTTCAAATAAACTGTATAGTAACTTTAAAAAATATTCATCATACAGTGTACAATATCAACAAATATGAAATATTTCACACGACTTAATTTTGAATTATAGGTACCGACAACACACAACTTGAAAACCCACCAACTATTTAGATGTTATTTAAGCCTAATTCAAATTTAAATAATTTATTTCATGCAGGTATTTTCAACGCACTTTTGAACCCTTATTTAATTTATAATGTAGAAAAGACATTAGCAAACCTATATTGATAGATAATAAATTCAGGATTCATTAACATTACTTTCTATATAACAAATAAGGAAGCACTAGGTTCAAAACGTCGTTATACCCATTACCCGGAATCATTTTGATAATAATTAAACTAAGAAACTCCGCTTTCATGCGGTATCAAAACAGTGAATCGCTCAACATCGATGTACCTATAATACAGTACCGATACCGCGTGTACGTCCGTCCGTTGTCGTATAGCTGTGGCGTGTGTGTGTTTGTTTGTATACAGCAGCGCGTGTGGGTCGGCGAGACGGCTGGTCGCTGACACCAGTGATAACCTTCAAATCGATGTCACAGCAAACGGTACCCTGCCGAGGCGGGAAACGTATCTCACAACTGCTATCATAAAACGAAGTTTATTTCTCACAGCTCTCTCTCTACCTAGGTACATCGACTACTAGCATATGCCCTCGCTTCGCTTCGAAAGGTACAATTATAAACGTTGTGGCCTAGTTTACTTATTCATTCTATAAAATAAAAAGTAGTTATTGTGACATAACTGTAATAGACTTATTACCGCGCAATTACTTGTATATTGATGTCGACTATAAAACTGTAGTACACTACTTTGCTCTATTGTCTAGTGTCGGCCCGCGACTTCACCTGCGTGTTGCATTGATAAAAATAGCCAATGTGTTATTCTGGATTATAATCGATCTCGGTGCCAAATTTCATTCAGATCCGCTCAGTAGTTTTTGCTTGAAAGAGAAACAAACATAATTTATAATATTAGTAGGATTAGTTAAGACTAATGTAATATAATTTTAATAAGGTCAGCAGAATCATCATCATAGTATATTCTGGTTAATTTATACGGTTATCAAAATCTAAATATTCGACTACAATCTCATCTGATAACTTATCTCATGTTATCAGTACGTTTTAATTAACTATGTCAACAACAGTTAAGAAGTTATAACGGGTTATTCGATTTATTATCACAATCGATTTGTGAATGCAAAAAAAAATTAACAATTCGCTTTCACTCGATTGCATAACGCATCCTGATGTTAAACATCGTTGCCAGACATCCAAGATACGGAAAAAATAATAAAAACTTTCATTCGACTCCAACCAGATCAGTTTTATTAAACTCAGGTGTTTTTCTATTTTAGTGTGCCTATTTATAGAAAGTCTGTGTTAATGTTTGTATTCTTAGGCACTGAAAATCTTTTTACTGCCTTTCTTTTAGTGGTTCCGTAGGAAATCCGATATTGTAATCGTTTTGCAATCTCTGGTTTAATACACTATGCCAACGCGACGGTCCATTTTGATAAGTAGTGTTAAATAAATATCTTTGGACAACTCTCACAGGGTCATCTGACCCCAAACTAAGCGTTTGCTTGTACTATGGTGATCAGACTTCTGATAAAACATACATATACATTTATTTTAAATATATATATATAGACATTTTTATTACACCCAGCCAGATATAGAACAAACATTCCTGGTTATCACAGAAAAGTTTGTTATAGATGGGAATCGAACCCACGACGTTCAGCCTAGCAGGTTCACTAACCACTAAACCAAGGGACCAGTCAAGGCCACGTGATTTAGGGATCTATGTGATATACTTAAATTTATAATAGCATGTACATATATATTACATATACAATAAATAAAAAGGTAAAGCAAACTCAACAGGCTAACGAGTCCCAATAAAACCTACGGAACCCGACCAGTTTATGATTCAGTAGTTTTTAAGCGCAGTTGCTTTTCCTGATACTTGTTTCGGCGATTTTATTGGCTCTTAACAATCAAGAATATGTAACGCATCCTAAAACCACCTACAATATAGATGTTATTGAAGTTTCATTTTCTGAATCTACCAACTTATCCATCCATCCTCTACAAGTCCACAAACTTGTCAATTTTCTATGGAAAAAAATTCAGATCGAATTGCACCGAGTAATATTATAATATTGGCAAGTTCAAAAAGATTTTATCGGTTCTATTCGACGTCAAACCTATATTGATAGAGAATAAAGTAATGATTTATTAACATAAGTTTCTATATAAGAAATAAGGAAGCACTGGGTATAATACAACGTGTGGCTACGACCTCCATTTATCTACCCAATTAATCTCCAGCCACATAGCTTGGTCCTTCAAGTTATATTTTGTTACCAATACTATTTTGTGCCCCGTCCATAGAAGCTGTCCATAGATGACAATATTCCAGATTGACCAAGTTGGGGTCGGTGAACTTCACACACTGAACTTATTTGGAACTCTCAAGTGGTGAAAGTTTCCTCACGACATTTTTCTTTATCCAAGTTGGTGGTAACTAATTTGCAATCCTACAGTTATTATAAACGCGAATATTTATGAGGATGGATACATGTTTGTTGCTAACTAAAAACTAAGAACGTATCTAAATTAGTTATGGCATGAATATAGACAATAATCTGGAATAACAAATAAGCTACTTTTTATCTATTTGCGGGCGATACCGCGAGCGGGAGCTAGTATGCAACTAACTTTATAATCTGCGCGCAAGACTCAGGCCCTCCCATTAGTTTCCACGGCAAATAGTTTCCAATGCAAATACGTAACATAAATCGAATTTTTCGTCATGATTATACAAACTAGCCGACAGCCGCTATATTAAGCGAAATGACAAAGTGCACTCCTTGACCCAATAATGAAAATTCAATAGAATAATGAGATGCCATACACAAAGTATTGTCGTAAGTGCAATATTCGGACGAGTCATAATTTAATGCTGACGTGCCGCCGATTTCCTTACACGTATGAATCATACGAGTAATGAATCAATCCTTTGTTAAAGTGTGTTTTTCTTTTTCTATAAAATAAAACCTACTTTTCATGTTCCACTGTCGATCGCGGTCAGTGGGCCACGGCTGGCGAAGACAGAATACAGGAACCTTAGCAACCGTAGAATACGGAAAAATGGATCGTTCACCATTCTGTATCACAAAGAACTCATCTAGACCTTCAGAGGCGAACGAACCTTGTATATCATTTTGCGTCATATACGCTTACAAATAACATTATATTGTAGTAAGTTTAAGTTTACTCCATGAAACTATTAATCAAATTTAAAAATTCTACGTAACCGATTTTCTGAAACAGCTGTTTATCTTTTATATATTCTAATATTAGTTTATACTAATACCTGTACTAATATTATTAATGCGAAAGTGACTCACTGTTTGTCTGTTACCTTTTCACGCTTATACTACTGAACTGATTTTGATGAATTTGATGTACAGAGATAAATTAAAACTTGAGGAATACTTTTTTAGAAATAGGAGATGGATGTTTTTCGTTATCGAAATTATAAACATAACTCTTTGTATTCATGCTGAATATCCATTCAGTATATGGAGGACGAAAAAGGAAGGAGGGAGAATTCAAGAGGCTGTACGACACGAAGGTAACCGCGGGAAAATGTTAGTTTAAAATAATGTTTAAAGTTAAATAATGAACTATTTTATGACCTCCATTGTACAGTTTTAATTATTAAAAAAGCACTTAGCAACACACAAGAAAAATGATATAGTGGTTTTCAAAAATGGAATAGGCTTTTACTAGCGCGCCCAAAATCTCATGAATTAACACTGCAAATATTCCACCCTTCTTCATCCAGCTTCGTTCTTTAATTTGAAATTCAAAAACAGTGGCTAAAAGAAAGAGCTCGTCTTCAGAACCGGCGTTGCATTCATTCTTTAAGTAGAATTATTATTAAACATTAACATATTTTACGTAGAAATGGCAAAAATAAAGTAAAATAAAAGTTACAAAAGATACCACACATCTAAGTCAGCAACTAAACCTCATTTAACCATAACAATATATGTATGTATATGATAGGACGTAACAAAAGGGAAATTCGACACCATTCATATGACGTTCTGTATCGGTGAAAGTTGAACAATTGGCGGGCCGCTGCGGCCACCATCACGACGACGCAAGTGTGTCAAGGAGCTCCACGGCAACGCGCGGCCGATGGTTTTTTAAAGTTAAACATCTCTGCAATCAAATATATCTGCTGTGATGTGAAATTCAAAAACGGTGTAAAAAGAACTCTTCTTCAAGGCCGACGTTGCATTAGAAATTCCCCTAGGGTTTCCCGTGACCTAACTACTTACCAACAGGTGGCCCGTTTACTCATTCTTCGCCTTTCAGACAAAAAAAATGAAAGGAAAATTGCTCACGACAAAGAGACCCATATAATTTGATTCGTGACCAAACAGCGCTATCTATTATGCCGAGTGAATTATAAAGTAAGACAGTAGTCGATACCTTAGCATTTCGTTTATTTGACAAACCTACTCCTATATACACTTTCATCTCATTTACTCATAGCTTACTTTTCTAAAGTTTCACTTCTACCGTGTCACACATATGTTCCTTCATAATTCCAAATCGTTTTAAGTGTTAAATTGTATGCAACTTTCCTACGTAATTCGTAACGAATTATGGCGGCGCGCACACAATTACTAAATTAAATATTATAGTCTGTATTTGTATACATCGTACGATTCTGTTTGATAAACAAACAATAACACTGACAGACCTACATAATTCGATACCATTCCAAAGCACTGATATAAATATGAAACGTGGACGAGCGTGGCGAGTGGTTACTATTAATCGATATTACAAACCGGTCGCTTAAGTATTTATAAGAGTCGCCGTAGTCCATTGTTTTCGAAACATCATTAAAACTTGAACGCTTGTATAGCCGTCGGTTTTTATCGTGATGTAACAATCGTTAAGCCTTATCGGAGGCCCTCGACCAACATAAAACCATGTGGGTCATCCACTAACTCTTTTACAAATCCTCTTCGAAGCGACCGGTTTCTAGACCCGAGCCATCAGCGTATTTATAGAATCCGAAAAATAACTTAGCGTACCTTTTCAAATAATCCAGACTAATCTATCTCTGCCAAATTTCATTCAGATCCGTTGTTCCGTACTTTTTGCTTAAAGGAGCAAACATCCATCCATCGTCAAAAACTTTTGCCTTCATAACATTAGTAGGACAGGAAAGAAACTCCCTCCCGTTCCACAAACACCTGGCCCGATCGGCCTCTAACTATACTTCCTCAGTAGTGAGCCGATCAGTACTGGGCCACGAAGCAAACATAGATCTCCAAGTAGCGGTGTATTGGAATCGAGTTCAGAACAAACCGGAAAAATAACGTTTTCGGTTCACGTCTACGCGGCCCCAGTCACACGCACGAGCGTCGCCCGACGAGACGCGCATACATTACTAGTGCCTCGTCCATCAATGGCATCGAGTCGATATTTTGCCTTTTGTAACATGAAAACACACACACACACACACGTAAAGTCACAATCGAAGTACTTTACTTCTCTAAATAATAATACCCGGAGTATTATAAAAACTGAAGGTCAGCCCACTCATTAACACGCGTCTCACCTCGGGACTGTGCTCTAAAAGAATCCTCTCCCAAACTGTTCTAATTCTAATCGCGGGAAGATTAGAGTTAGTGGTCAGGGGTCAGTTTTCTGGAACGCCTCGGACACCGCTATCTAACGATCACAAGCGATAACGATCGATAACACTTATATGTCCCCTCCGAAACACGGAAACACTCAAGAAACTTTCGCCATCCCACCCATCCACGCGCGGAGGCTCACCTCAACTTCACTTACCATCAACGCAAAACACAGGGCTACGGACACCGTTCATTCAGATTCATTTCAATCCATAATAAAAAAATATTCCACCAAAAGCGGATTGGAACTTCACACACCTTTGAGAACTATTATGGAGAACAGGAGTGCAGGTTTCCTCACGATATTTTCCTT
>DWJZ01006211.1:0-13242 GCA_018249125.1 Asbolis capucinus
GTGTCTGGGTGTGTAATAGAAATATCTATTTAAGTATGTATTTAAAAGTATATATGTATGTTTATCAGTTGTCTAATCACCACAGCACAAGCTACCGCTTAGTTTGGGATCAGATGACCGTGTGTGAGTTGTCCAAAGATATCTATTATTATTATTTATAATTTTTATGTAGGCTATAGAGTCAGGGACTCAGCTAACGCTAACAATAGGCCGTGGTCTCTAGCAACTCTTATTTCAAGCCCCCCCTTTTTCCCAAGGTTTAACAATCGTTGCCTGGCAACCGATCTCGGGCATATGTTTATGTAATATATACCTGTTTTTGTTCCAACCTTCTTTTACGAATCTAAAGATCTATATACTACGTTACGGTGTAGTAACAAAGATTTACTTATCTTCCGCTATTCATGATAATGACGATCACTCTAGGGACTCCGTATGGGTGTAATGTGTCGTGTAGTGTCGTACTCACCCGTAGGCCGTACGCCATCTGGTATCTCGTCCACGACCGGCGTGGAGGAGTTGGAGTGCGGATCGGGCGGCGCTTCGCCCTCCGCGCCACGCCCGCGCCAGTACTCCGACGCTAGCACGCGCGCTTGCAGACACGCTGCCAGTCCTACGATGAAACATCCGTCGTTAGATCCTCGATTATGAAGAGAACAAATGAATAGCAATATCAAAATATTAAACAGTCACACAATTACGGATGGTACGTACAAAAATCGAAAACAATAAATATTCAAACACAACATAAAAATATGTGATCCAGTCAAAATTCTCTTTGTCTGATACTACCAACTGCAGTTACTACCAATATGGCATGATTTGCAAGTAGAAGTTGGCTTGTAATCGACGTCACTGTAAGTGGAACGAATTTGTATAAGTTAACGCGTGCAAAAAACGGTAATTAAAACAAAGTTGAATAAGTAAATGGTTCTCTGATTCAAACAAAAAACAATAAGATGAGAGTAGATGGAGAACAGAGAATTAATATAAATAAAATCCCAATGGCACATGTCTGAAACGGAAACCGTAAAGCCTCACCCTCGAGGGGTTGATGCGGTGCATGCGTTTGATGCGGCTGGTGCTGCGCGTGCGTCGGATGCGGCGCGGGCGGGTCGTGGTACCGCGCGCTCATGTTGACCGCGGCGTTGATGATGCTCTGATTGGAGATCTCCAGGGTGCGCTCGATCTCACCGTTGACGAGGTCGCCGATGGTGCGCGCCGGCGCCGCCAGCCGTTCCTGCGACAGGTGACGCCGTAGCGCCAGCTTTGCGGGGGACACCTGCCACAAAAATTATTTGTATTAGCTTACATCCCACTAGTTATCAACCGCCGTTTCACCCGATAATAAGTAGCCTGTGTGTAATTCTAGGCTATACCTATCAGATCTAACTGGTGCCGAATTTCATTCTGATCCGTTCGGTAGTAGTCGTGAAAGGAGAACAAACATCCATCCATCCTCACAAACTTTCACATTTATAATATCAATAGGATTATAGGATACTACTTAATTATTAACGATAAATCGAACCTGATTTTCCTTTGATTATAATTGCCGCAACATTCTTACGTTGATGTCATCGTTGCAGGCGATTGTCCACTTCAGTAGGGACTATTTTATGGAACACTTAAGCATCATACACATTTCAGAACTTTTTCTACACAAAGATAGTATATGAAAATAAAAAAATGTGTAGAATCTCATGGGGGGTGGTTTCAAAACTGATGTTATAATCAAATTCTTAAAGATTGGCCATTCAAAGCTTATAGAAGAATATTATAAACACGAATCATTCAAGTAAAAATTATATAGGCCATGTGTATAATAGTAATATGGTAGCGCCAACAAAATACATTAGCTACCTCTTAACACATTCAAAAGAACAGTTTAGAACACCTTTTAGATAAAGGCTACGACAAAATAGATGATAACATTTGCGATAAGTACGCCTGGAAATAAATGTACCCCTTCCGGCTTTGCATAGCTTGTAAAATATATTTTTTGTTATTCTGTTGCACTTTTTTATATTATGTAAAATAATTGTATTAAAAAGAGGTGTGTGTGGGGAGGTTTTACTGCAGTTTCTTCTCCTTAATATAACACGTTTCCTAAACAGTGGTACATTAAACAAATGTTCACGTTGAAGTGTATTATTAATAGCTACGTTAATCAATTACTTCCTGATTTTGATCAATCTGCAATTGAAAACTTGACTACAATCCCACCTGATGATAAGTGGCGATGTAATCCTAGATGGCAAAGTATACCTTAGAAGGCTTAGAAGAAGCCTATTCACTCTTGTCTGGAAGACACCTACATTATACTTGAGCAAACATAGACGCTGGCATCTTATCAATTACTGTTATTATTCCAATCCTTCAAGCTTAACAAATTCGTATTGTCACTCACCTGCGTGTAGTCTGGTTGCGAGGGCGAAGGCGTCGAGTGGTGCCGCGGGTCGAGGTGCACGCGCCGCTCGTACGGGTACCGCTCGCGGCGCGCCTCGCGCATATCCCGCGACCGAGGGAACGACGCTCCCACGGCGGGCGCCGGCCGCGCACTGAACGACCCGTGACCCCCGTGACTACTGTGACCGCCGTGACCACTGTGTCCCCCGTGCTGACCGTGACTCCCGTGGCTGCCATGCTGCACACGAAAAATAAGCTATATCCCAGTACCAACACAAGAATCGATGGGTTCTAGGTATAAGGGCCAAAACCGGCAGGCCGGCCGGTTGGTCTAGTGGTTAGTGAACCTAACTGCTGCATCGGAGGTCGTGGGTTCGATTCGCACCCAGGTCAAACTTTTCTGTGATGACCTGTTGTTGGCCGTAAAACATCCATATAAGTGTGTATTTAAAAATATATATGTATGTTTATCGGTTGTTTGATCACTATAGTACAAGCTAACGCCTAGTTTGGAGTCAGATGTCCGTGTGTGTGTGTTGTCCAAAAATATTGATTTATTAAAGTGCCAAATCATAACTTTTGAACACAGGCGAAGTTTCAATTTGATTTATTTCGTTCATGCTACAACTAAACTCATGAAATATATCATAGTTATTACTACACGTATTTACTATATTTAACCTTTCAATGTTATCAATTATTGTAAAAGGTTTTAATATAAAAATGTGAAAATGCTCAAACTGTTGCATTGGCTCTAATACATAGCAGCCATCGGAACATTAGATCCAATGGAAATTATCATCATTTAATACTCAGATTGTTAAAATTACCAAGTGCCAACTTATTTATGGTAAAAAGAGTGTGGTACCAGTAACGCCCTAATAAAATAAAACTGTAATAAAATTTAAATAGTTGAATCATATATTATAATTTAGCATACATGCTGCCCGTGGCTTCCATGCTGGCCGTGGCTTCCATGCTGGCCGTGGCTTCCATGCTGGCCGTGGCTATGCTGCCCGTGGCTCCCATGCTGACCGTGCGAGGCGTGCTGTGCGTGCGGCGGGTGCGTGGCGCTCGTCGGACGAACGTAGCCATTGTTGTATGTATGGGCCGGAGCCGATGGACGTGGCTAACGATTTTGAAATAAACATTATATTTCAATTAAAAGATATCTCTTAATTTAACTTATCAAACTCGCGTACGACTGACAGTGTGAGTGTTGAGACCAACGTCGCGGACTCGTAATAAAATATAATATTATTCGTACTTTATGTTGAGTCATTACGGAAACAAATTCTCCATATTGAAATATTGTGCAGATTAAAAAAAACTAAGCAAGTAAATATCTGAGAACAAAACAGAAGCACGTTTTATGTACCTTTAAAGAACAAAAGACTAAATAAGACCCTTTTCTTTACACTATTATCTTAGTTTTTACCGTGTTTTAGGCTAATCAATAGAATACGAAAAAATAGCTAATAATCAACTTTCTTAAGAAAAAACAGATGTATATATCAGTCGTACAACTTGACAGCTGTCAGTCACCAACCTCCAAACGCGACGCCTTCCTATGCTCCTGGTCCTCGTTGAGCACGGAGGTGATGATGCTTTTGAGGCGGTCCTCGAAGTTGATCACCTTGGGTGACTCCTGCACCTTGGCGACCACGTTGAGCGGCTTCTGCGGCTTGCCGGGCGACTGGCGCGGCCCCGCCCCACCACCCGCGCTCCGCCCCGCCGCTTTCGTCGCCTGCCCCGCCCTGCTCCCGCACACACACATAACATTCAAATACAACTAAGTAAAAGAAAAATTACTCGTAGACTATTATAGACAGAGTCTGTATAATGAAAGCTGAAACGGTAATTTTTAATGTTGGCAACACTAGATATTACACCCCTGGAGTTTGATACTTCTTTGATTGTATTGAATTTTAGAAATAAAATTTTGTATTTTTCTGTGATGAATTTAACTTGTATGTAAACCTAAAAATTTTAAACTAATATGTAATTAAATTTCATAGCCTATGATTTTTTTTACGATTGTAAGCGATCGACGACAGGCGCGGTCGGTAGGACGATGAGTGATCGCTAGTGGCCAAAATTCATAAGCCCTTCCGTGCTTCGGAGGCCATGTAAAGCCGTTGGATGACCTCGGGTGGCATAAAAACTTTCAACACTAGGGTAAGCCATTAATCCCTCCACCAAGATTGGTGTAGATACCCAGTGTAGATACACTGGAGCAGCGTGGTGGAGTACGCTCAAGGCCTCCTCAGTATGAGGACCCGTATCAGTTCAACTGTATCAGATGACCCGTCTTCAGGTTGATGGGATGAAACCATGTAATTAAATTAATTAAAAAATATATATTACAAAACAAGAAAGTATCAAGAATGCTTGTTCGTTCTATATTTAGGGTTAACACGTGAATAATTAACAGGATTACGTAAGATTTTCAAAAGGTAGCTTTTGACACATCAACTTTAATTAGACAGACTCTAGTAAATTAGAGCAGACTGTAAAGAGAGAGACAATGGCTAATGAAATATGCACGGGATAATATTATTCTATCTGTATTAAATATATTATAAGACTTATTGTGGCAATAGAAAATATTTTTTGTAACATGTTCAAATAGTTTATAAATATAGAAAATGTACCTTTACAAAAATATATGTTAAGATAACGAATAGAGTTTGCGGTATTCAAATATATTATTTATTATATAATCAATATATGAGACTTGTAATATTGTTTTTGGTGAAGTATATCAAAAATGAAGCAATCACTGTTTGTCATTATTAAAGTATATGATAAAATATATGTTATCATTATATTTTACTTGCATAGTTTATGTACGCTCTATACTTGAAAACCAATATTGACCAAGGATCATGTAAGCTTTAACTGAATATAAATATAAAATAAAATGTAAATAGACAAAAATTTTAAAAACAATACATAAAATGTTTGTGGTACACATATAGCACAAATATATGAATTTGGTAATAATACTAAACATAATACATAAACTTTAAAATAAACCGCAAATCAAAGGCACATCCTAACACAATAATCAAATAAACCTGAAATAAAATAATAACAATCATGCAAAATGTACCTATGATCACCATGTCTGTCGGGGTCCCTCTGGTACCCGTTGACAGCTATATTTGGCTTGGCCATCTTGTTCGCTTCAATCTGCCGTCCCGTTTCGAGAATCTTCTGAGCCAGCACCTCTGGGTTCTGTTCCTCGATCTTGCTCACTTCTGGGACGTCTGGCCACTCCTGCGACCTGGAACGGTGGTCTCTAGACTTCCGGGGCTTGGAGTTGACTGAATGAGGCTTCACTGTGGCAACTGGCACGGTAGGAGGGGCTGCCTTCTGTTCGCTGGCCCGCTCCATCTGGATGATCTCATTCTGCAAATGGCCCACCTGGGCGTGCAACCTCTTCCTGTGGGCCAGAGTGGCCGATATCTCCTTCAATATGCAATCGTGCGCCATGCTTTGCGTGATTTCCGCGTCTGGTGGTATCTGACCTAGCTGTCTATATTTCTCAGTTATTTCTAAAGTTCGTTGTTTTACTAGTATCGCTTGTTCAGCCTCTATATTATTGACCTATAAAGGAAAGTAGTAGACGATGATAATACAAATGTGATTAATTATCGAGACGATTACACACTCATATCCCCTTACAAGGTGTCTTTCTCGCACTGTTACAGATTATATATGTATATATGGACAAAACAAATAGCACCTACCCCTACAAAATCTTAAATCTGATATAAAAATATCCAGCTTGCAGTGGGAATGAAAAGTGGATTATCGTCTAAACAAGGTCATATTTTGTCAGTAAATTCTGGATACTTCCTCCCTCCCCTACCAATCGTATAGTAGCATAGAGTTGTTTCTAGCCTCCATGATAAGAGATATATTATCACTAATGGGCCATGGACATACCTGTGCCTGCAGCTTGCTGGCCTTGCTCTGCAGCTCCTTGTGCCGTCCGACGATCTCCTTGGCACGCGCCAGCAGGTCGACGGTGTTGTTGGCGTGGATGCCGAGCTCGCTCATGCGCGCCTTCAGTAGCGCGACACTGTCGCTTATCAACACGTTTATTTGCTTGTCCAGCTGGGAAGCGCGGGATTTTAGTTTTTGATTTCTTTCCTGTCATAAATAAATTGATTCATTAAAATCAAGTTATAATTACTATTATATAACAAGACGAACAGATTAGAAATTAGGAATAATTTTGTAGGGAAATTAAATTTTTAAAAATATCATATAATCATTCTCTTGAATAGCGTATACTTTCTATTTTATCTTCCAGTAATAATCTGTTAATTTTTCATATAATTTCATCTTCTATACACATAAAAATAAATTTAAAGCATTATGCCTAATGCCTATTATCGAAGTGAAAGCAAATATTTTAAACGCGAAAATTTGTGACAATGGATGGAGGTTTGTTAATATATTACGAAAAACCGACTGAATGCAACGGAACAAAATTTGGCAAACAGATTAAAATCTAGAATGGCAGATAAGCCAAATTTTATTAACAAACCACGCGGGCGAAGCCGCCGTAATTCAAAAAGAAAAATTGAACGCAATTTTATCGACGACGGAAAACACTAAGGACGTAGCTCTACAGCAATTCATAGGAATTACGGCCTTATACAGGAATAAAGTCGAAGCTGAAATCGAGTTAAGCTAAAAAGTTACGCCGTTTTCCGTCGTCGATTTAAATACACTTATGAACATTATTTTTAATCAACTGTAAACCTCACCTTCTCCTTATCAATTTGCTGTTTAACATGAGTCGCGTACTCGGGCGTGTTCATCCGCTGCACGAACGCGAGGTACTGGTCGCGGAACATGTCGAGCAGCAGCTGCAGGCTGTACGGAGTGTCCGGCGCGCGCGGGATGTCCAGCTCAGAGTGGAGCCGCTCGGCCGGCTGCAGCTGCACGCCCAGCGCTGACAGACGCTGGCCCACGCAGCCAGGGGGCGGTACCGTTTCCTGGTTACATATACACGGTTATACTACGATAGTGGGCAAAGATGAGCATAGATCTGATACAAAACATAGTTTTAACCTGTTAGTAAACCACAGAGACAATAAATGTCAAAGATAATGTCTTAATGGTAACAGTAACAAACAGTATCAAATCACTTCAACATTATCATCATAAATATTGTTGTATTTTATTAATACAGGTGAATACACGGTAACTTAATCCAAAGCCAGATCATAAATAATATTCACCAGAAAGACACACAAACACATAGGTTTTTCTTCTTTCACACCATTCTCTGATCATTGTCCTTCTCATGTTTTTTGTCACCCGTGATGGTAAGGCGTTGCCAATACCCACGGGCAACGGAATAACTTAACATCAGCTAACAAATCTGATTTTATTGCTAAAAAAAATCTGCATACTATGCCGTTAGTAGTCTGTGCAGGTTGTACTCACGGCTCCATTCCTCAGCGTGGAAGCGAGAGTGGTGGAGTGCAGCAGGTCGAGCCCTGCGATGGCAGCAGGTGTTGCTCGCCGACGCTTGGCCCGCGCTGCTCGTCGCCGCGCACCACCAGAGCTCGCACTGCGCTTGTTGGCAGAACGACGACTGCGATCTGCAATACATTGCTAATTGACGCCTGATATAAACTAAGTTAAGTTCTAATAACTAACTTATTAAGAACTTAACAAAGTAATGGGTTAAGGCCTCAGTTTTGAACAGGTAATGTTAAATGTGAGGGTTTTTGAGAGCTTCAAACAAATATAGTTTGGAGGGATTTGTAAGGGACATAATCCCAAAGGCCACTGTGAGCATAACTGGTGTATTATAGCCGGAACAAACAAACATTCTCAAGAGCTATCGTTCTTCAGAAAACTATCGATCTTTATTGTTGTCCTCATTTGATATTAGATCAGCATAGGTTAATATCCTCTAGGCCTTATTAGTGAGGAAATACCCGTGGTCAGTAGTAGGTCATTGGATGGGTTTTTCTTTTCATTCCGTTCATTTTTAAACCAAGCCATGTTGAAGGCTTGCACGCGATGTCCACATTTTCGAGGGGGGACTTCTTCATTAAGACAGCCACTATAGCATTTAAGCAATATGTATGTTTTTTGTTTCGACTTCTTCAGTGTCAAAAAGACCTCCTGTGCTATATGTTCCACAATAAATGGTGAGTTAAAAAACGAACAACATGTAGATAGCAGCAAGTACAAAATACATACTAGAATCAGAAGAGGAGGCCCAGGGCGCGCCCCACTCGCGCGGCGCGGGCTCCGGCCCGGGCGGCGCGTCGTCTGTGCCGCTAGACTCCTCGTCGCTTTCGTCGCTCGAGCGCCGCGGCACGCGCCGCTTAGGCGCCGCCGCCACGCGCGCTCGCGTCCGACCGTTCTCACCCCTAACATACAAACAATCATGTATTATTTTACTGTGCCCTAGAAAATTCAGAGCCCTCGCCATAGTCTATCTGCCTATTCGTCCGTCGGTACTCTAGCGAAACTCTGGGTTTTTCTTTAAAGTAGGGACACTAAGTTCTAAAAAATGTATTTGGCATAAATATAAATACATATTTATTACAGTAAGGTGGTAGAATAAAATCTGATAATACAAAGACCTTTCGCTATACCGCGCATTTCCCGTAACGACACACGTAAACGCAAATCAAAAACAGATGACTTCACCACCGTATAGTGTATACAATATTGTTAAGTCATAGATAAAGGTAAATACTAATACATCAAAACCAAAATTAATTTCAGATATAACATATCCTACACTGACTTACTGCCGATACGCCCGAATTAAAATAAGTATTTGTTTCATTTGAATTTTTTCACGAATAAAAAGCCATTTTAATTTTAAGAACTTCTACTGTAGCTTTCAGCTATGAACGACCGAAACGGGGTCAGTTATAACCCTCTAATAAATTCGTCACAAATCTAACATAAGCATACATATTTTTCGATACTTATTAAGGTAAATTTCACAACCAGAAGCCCCATCCCACGAATATTCAAATTAGAGTGCAATTGGCACGTACCGCAAACAAGTGCGAATGTTTACTTTGCAACCTAACTAGTGGCCGGTAACACAACGTACCTATTCAAACAGAAAAAAAAACTATTGAGAAAGTACTTTGGAGAAGGAAAAGCCATTACATGCTATTGAAGATAACAGGCCATATCGGAAGTCTACACAGAAAAAAATTTCAACACTTGTGTTACTCAATCAGCTCAAATTTTTTCCTACTTTACACACTGTAGAATAAGATGCTGAAAAAGCGGGTGAGAGGACTATTGTTAACAGTGGACGAACATCAAAGACTAATCCAATACCAGCTCGCTTAAAATGTGAGCTGATGTTACAATTACATATTTTGTTTATTGTACACAACTTGATAGGATTACATAATTTATTGGTATTAGCCAATGCATATTCACGCATAATGGTAACAAAAGGCGGTCTTATCGTTGCGGTGGCGATATCTACCTTTATCGATAGCGATATCCTTTCTGTAGAAGTCAGTCGGAGGAGGAAGCGGGAGAAGGAAGCGATGTTTTGTTTAATTAATTTCAAACAGCCAACACAAACACGTTCTACAATGCCGCAATATGTATTCAAATTATTTATTACAACCAACTAGGTACAACGGAGGTAATTAGGCTGAACGGAGAATGTTTTTAAAACTATTAATTCGTTAGTAAAATGCAAAGAATATGTATAAGTCTATATTCATGCGGTCAATATTTTGTGTTTAATTTCTATAGGAGGCGACATCAAGTATATTCTTGATTGAAGGTTCGGTACGAGAGAGCCATGCTCTGTCTTGGTCAAATCGTCGTTACCTGACAGCGCGCGGGCGGGCGACCTTCCGCCGACGCTCGGGCAGCGAGCCAGTGCTGTGGTTGCTGTTCCCGTTGAGCAGGTCCGGCGTCGACTGCCGCGTCGGCGGCGCGCTCAGGTGACGCTTGCTGCTGCTCTCACCCTCGTCGCCGTTCTGGGCGCCCTGGAATATCCAAATAAATTATTATATTTTCCACTATATATAATAATGTCTATTACATATATAATAAATCTAAAAGTGAACTGCATAGTGCATTTTTTGGGGTCAGTACACGATTGAAAGATCTCTCGCCTCTTCATCGATTCCCCTTTAGACTTTTTTTCTCATTTGGAATCTTATAATTAAATTTTTGTATCAAAATAATATTTCAAAGTTTTAAATTTTTACATTATCTTTCATTATTTTTACAAAACTCGTGTATTATGACATTGAAAATTGTTACGGCCAAAGACATTAGTGTGATAATTTATTTATTTATTTCAAGCAACAAGGCACATAGAAAAAAATAATATGTAATGTCACGGGTTTTATAACATGACTTACATTGTCATCTAGTGTTTTGTTTATAAGATTTGTACGAATGAGAAAAAGGTACATATCCACAGAATCCCCTATACCTGATCGTTGTCTGTACATGAAAGATATCGGAATTACTGAGGTTTTCAGTAAACAATAGATTCGATTTTTGTCTGTTTGTCAGTTTGTACGTTTTTTGCGTGAGCTAATCTGAGAAACAGGTGATCAATTTTTTTTACTTTTTATAAGTTACTACAATGCCACCTCATGGTTAGGGGCGATGTATTCTTGGATGGTACATAAAAATATTTTTTGATTATATTTTATCAAGTGAAAGTTAAGTAAAGTTGGATTAACACTTTAGTGTTTTTTTCATATATCAAATCCACAAATACCACTTATAAAAAAGATATAACACTTAAAAGAAGTACGTTCATAATCCTTAGTTACACAAGTCAAGGCGAGGACAATTACTTCTACTGTAGTACATCATTTTATAGTAATTAAATTTGTTTTAAATTTTGTATTTAAAAAAAGTTACTTAACCATAGATATTCTAATTATTTATCGATTAACTTTAATGGAACCCACAACCATAAACCTTTACCCATTTTTATTCATAGAAGATATTTTATGGAATATGTGGAAAAGACGTTTGTAACAACAATAGTTTCTGCGGTGTTAGAAAATAAGCTGACCATAATACTTAACATTATTAAGCAATAAAACATAATTTAATATCTACAAACACGCTTTTATTTGTTAAAATGAACAGAACTTGTCAAGACGATTTTACTGTGCCCTTAAGTCCCCTCAAAATAGTATAAGAGCATATAGTATATTAGTAAACTTTTGCTATAAGACATTCCAGGGTTCTGTCAAGCAATTTCGAGCTCTATCATCAGACCCATTCCGCTCTATAATCAAACCAGTACCATAACCATTGACATCTATAATATCATTGTATAAAGTATAAAAGGGCAAAATATTGATTATCTTTTACAGCTGAGCTAAACTTCAAACTAATAAAAGCATGTTAAGATATCACTAAAGCCAAGGCACACACAACACAATTATCACAATCACAACACAAATTATAACAATATATAATTATAATAAAGTAAATACAAGTAACGACAATAAGAAGGATGACGTGATTGGAAACAGACCCTTTTGCTGACCTTGAGTTTCGGATTTTTCAGTCTTTGAAAATATCTCTCCAATTTGGTCCTATCTATAATGTGTAAATAATATGATACAGGCTTCCCCGTCCACGAGACGGATCCCTTGAGCGGCGACATTTCGCTGACGTGCATGATGGTCCCAATATCACTAAGATTCCTGTCGGTTATCCTAAAGTTCAGTGGGCAGAAGCTTTTCGATGATACTATTTTCGCCCCATCTTTGAGGTCTGCGAATCTTTCTTTCAACTGGTGATCTACGTGCGGGCCGAACGCAAAATTATTCACGAATACGATCGTTGCAGCATTTATTTTTTCTCTATGCTCATCCAACAGAAAGTCGCCCTTTATTAATTTATATTCTCCAAATTTTTTGCCGTACCACTTCATCCACATTCTAAAATGTAAATCCATACTCTGAAACGAAGAAACATAAAAGTTATTATAACATAATTACCACGCATATATATACCATCAGTATATTAAACTTATATTTAATAATATATGGTCATATATAGGTATAGATAAAGATACTCACCTCGGCATATTTACTAGGTACTTCAGCCTTTTCAACGCCGAAACATATACGACAAGGTGTCGCAGCTGCCATTTGCAGTACAACCTGACCCACACCAGAACCCAGGTCAACGAACACATCCTCTGCTCCTATGTCTATCTGATCGATCATCTGACACACCAGTTCGTACGAAGTTTCGCCGTATACCTAGAACAATTGAACAATATTTACTAAGATTTTTTTTTTAACTATATATGTTATGGAGAGCAAAGATTTTGTGAGGATGAGTAGAGGAAATTAGCCCAAAGGCCACTGTGATCAAATACGTTCAGAATTTGAATGCTACATTATCCCTGAGTATTCATACACATCCATGCTCCCCACGCAGTTCAAAGTAAATATCCACCCGTATAAAGACGGAACTGGCCACTCGCAAGTATAAAGTATGAAATTGTCATGACACCAAATAATATGTATATTGATTGAATCCTAACAATTTTAAACACAATTTAAAGTTGAATACTTTGAAAAATAACAGACGCAACAGGGCTACAAGTTCAGGAAATTGATGATGCCAACATGGAATCGTCTAAATTTAAATCAATTCGGGAGTTGAGTGGTTATATATCGGTATTATAGCAACAGTACGAAAATAGTACCGCCTTAAATAACTTATTATAAGAGAGAGAGAAGTGTGTAGCCAGCTAGCCACATATTTAAACTTTATTAGACCAAAAAATTGTGGTACAAAATTCGAACTTAA
>DWJZ01006212.1:0-13242 GCA_018249125.1 Asbolis capucinus
GGCCGGTTGGTCTAGTGGTTAGTGAACCTGACTGCTACACCGAAGGTCGTGGGTTCGATTCCCACCCAGATCAAACTTTTCTATGATGAGCAGGAAAGTTTGTTCTGTGTCTGGGTGCAAAATATCTATATAAGTATGTAGTTAAAATAAATACATTCGAAAAATACAAAAAGAAAATATAACTTTTAAGTTTACTTTATAACTTAACTTAGGTTGTTTTAGAACTTTATGAAAATTTTGACATTGTTTTTCTCCTATATAACTACAAAAAAGTATGAACAAATACATCATTTACGAGAACCAAATCAAATAAAAAACCATGCAAGTAAATAAAATTGGGGTGTCTGTTTGTAACATTAAAATAACCTTTGTTTACTAAATTACATATGTATGTATACATGGTACATTATATTAAAATAACATTTGTTACTATTTTAGTCTGTCTATTTGTTCCGGCTAATCTCAACTGAATCGATTATGACGGTACTTACTGACAGATAGCATCAAAAGTAACTTAGGCTACATTTCAGAAATGTAAAATATAAGTAATCATAAAATCTGCGAATTGAATAATAACTTTTTTTCTTAAATATCACGTGGACAAAGTCGCGGGCACAGATAGTATAAAATAAAATAATCACAATTGGAGGTTTCCCAACAGTAAAACAGCAATGAAAACCACAACCATATAACTACTACGTATGTACATACAAATATACATATAATATATGCAAATTGAACAACTCGGAATAGTCACGAAACCAAACCGACGGAGCAAGTGCATCTCGGTTTACTGACCTCTGGTAATTTTTATGTCAACATCAGTAAGGGCCTCTCACACGCGAAGTCCGAGCCCAGACACGATCGAAACACTTCCATTATCGACATGGAAGTAATGAGGAGTGAATAATACATACTACATCTGCATGTGTGGTCATGGGACTACCTAGCCTCTTCCCCCAGGTATGAGGGTCTTCATGTAGAGGATATAAAATTTTTTCTGTATTTAAGGCATGACATTATATAAAATATTTCAAGCCAGATTTTTTTTGGTGGATTTATTTATTTATTATATAAAATATGGTCTTTTTCAACAAATATAGTATGTATCCAGATTCCAGGAAAGCTACCACTTCACCTTTGGTACAGCCATGTGTGCAGCCCTGTGACCCTGTCTGTTATGTCAGTAGTCCCATGTTTGATGGAACATAACTCCTTTAAGGGAACAATCCTTAGGCCTAAACACTAACAGCTAGTAAATAATTTCTTATAAGTCATGTTTTTTTTGTTTCAAAGAGGTTAAAACCTTATATTTACTAACCTACCTACTATGTGTGTACCACAACACTGCCCAAATATTTATTGAATACATACAAGTATGTTGCATATATAATGCTGAATCATAATGTACTGTTTTATTAAATATGTATATTAGTAAAATAGAGTCAAACAGTTATACAATTTAAAATGTTGAAACATTCTTTTAGACGAAGCCTATAGCATTGATGCATATTTAAATTACAAACAATAATAATGTTGCAATTTCAATAAAGTAACATTTTACATACTAAATGTAAATAAATAGTTCATTTTTATAAATAGTGAATATGGATCAATCGTTCTTCCAAAGTGATATTGTCTATCTGCCTGGTTAGGGAATTATATCAAATTGATTTTATTATTATTTCTTTTATGATTGCATTAAAAGAAATTAAAGTAACATTAATGTATGTATTTATGACATGTGTATATATAAAGAAAACAAAGCCCTTGTAATGTTTTACGGTGTAGATAATGGTTTACATCAGTTATAATGGCTATTCTAGCTGTAGTGTCAAAAATACTGTACTTTAGACACAAAATTGGCCTGTATGGGATATTAATATTAAAAAATCAATTCTCAGTGTTCCACATACTAAATGACAAAAGCAATATTCTTGACCTCAGAATCCTTCATTCACTAGATTTTCTGAGTATCATTTTTCATTATGTAACCGTATATTTTAAATAAAAGACAAGAACAGTTATTGCTAATTATGTGCATACTAACTCACTTTTACAGATATATCTTATTTATTTAAGTAAATTTAATATATGCCCAAATATGTTCCTGCTAATAGTGGAACATGTTTTATCTGTATTACTAGGTATGTCGAGCTATGATAAAGGAATAGTTTGTTCAATGATAATGTTTATTATCATTCAATGAACCATTTTATGTTTGATAAATTTATAAAAGCAATCATAAATAAGTTGCTGATAATAAAAATAATAATTTTAGAAAATAATTCTGATTAGTTACCACTTTTTTCTTAAAAGTGGAAATTTGTAATATATAAATATATAATATGGAATGGGGAAATGCAGTTTTAGCATAGTAATATTACCTAATTCATAATACAGCATAAACTCTATAACAAAACTCAAGGGACTCAGCATTTTTTATAGTTATAGGGAGTTTATCCTCGTAAGGGGTAATGTTATAAAAAGTTTTGACCGCACTAAGAGATTATTTTATCAATGTTCATAGCACCCCTTGGTTGGGAGAGAAGGCATTTGATAAGAAGAATTCAACATATGATATGAAGTATAAAGATCTAAATAAATGAATAAATACATAAGAAAATATAAGCCACTAATAGAATGTTGACATCTTATATGTTGCGTGTTATAATATAGAATAATTCTGACTCTAGATTAAGGAATTTTGTATCCATGCCACGTAAAAGTCAAACAAAATAATATTCAGTTTTGCCATCAAGTCATAATTTCAGTACCTCAAAATCAAAACTGACTTAATTATTTGCCAAGCTGTTTCATGGGCATAAGATATCACGCTCAGGGGTGTGATATCATCTTAGTGTGTAAGACAAAGGAGATAATTTTTATCATATCAAATTGTTTTACGTCACCTTCTGATAAGGACTAAGTGGCTATTAAAATCAAGTCAAGTTCAGCAACCTTGAATCTGATTATAATTTAGATAATCTTCATAACTTTGAAATTTGGCCATTTGCTTTGTTATGTAATAAAATACAGAAAAATAAGACCTCTTGTTTTAGAAGTAAATTTCTAGTTATCCTTTCATTGGGGAATAATAGAATAAGGCCAAGGAAATTGTAGGTAAATTGTTAGTAATGACTTAATTTCTATGGTCAGTCTACAAAAATACATGTCTTATCATATGAAGATATACTTTATGGTGATGATATAACTATGCTTCAATAATACTATTCCAACTATAAAGGCCTCAAGTAATTTGAAAACATTTTTACTATACAGAAAAAAGTATATTATTAGGAATATAGTCGGTGAGCTGCTTGATTTATTAAATATGAATTAAGAAATTAGTTTCGTGAACAATACCTGCATAGATACTTATTAAATGCTAGCACTGACTACCATAAAACAAAGCCTGAATCAGTACACATTGTACAGAGATTTATTATGTGTGGATGAACACAAGAAGGACAATATTCATTCTCTAAACCCAACAACAAAATGATAACAAGGTAGAAATATTCAACCGGTGTGGTAATTGTGGAATACTAGTGCATGGTGATATTATTTACGTCATCATAGGAAATAACAGGTGGCATAGTAAAAGTAATAGTAGTTTTATTAAACAACAGTGAGTTACCTTAAAATTGGTAACTGATGATTAAATCCATCAGTGACACTACAATCAACCCATAAGTCCTTAGGAATTCAATCAATTCAACAAATTGGTGTGCTCAACACTTCAGACCCAAAAGTTGGAGAAACTAATTGGAAAAAAAATCTCAGAATAATATGTATGGGTTCCATGTAGAAATTCAAATACATACAAAAATGTTTAGTATGTGATTGGCAAGAGGCAGCATACATGAAAATGCTTAGCATGTGATTGGCAAGAGAGGCAGCATGCATGAACCAACTTTATTACCTTTGCTAAAAATGTTCGCATGTGTTAATCTCCAAATAAAATAAAACGATACCTATAGTTATTATATACAATGTAAATACAGCTGCGTATGAATTTGTTTCTGTTGCGTGACATGTTAACAAGACTCTTTCGTACAATTCACTGGTCATTGTCACGGTCGTTCTTATTATCATATTGTTGATAATGTGTTGCGAAAAATTATACACAGGAATTCTCAGTGCTTTCGTAATTCGAACTCACAATATAATTATCGCGTTTGGTCAAAGATATATGTCGATAGCTGCGACATAGGTGACATAATGTACAAGAGAACATGCAAAACAAAACGTTTGTGTAGTCGCAATATCATTTATGTTATACTAGCAGGTCGCTAAGTTGGGCTAAAATAATTACAAGGCTACGGGCGCAATTTGAAGCGATTAGAGCTCCGCATCGCATCGCGGCCCAGCGACCATTTAGAGGGCATTCAACCGAGTATAGGCCTAGCAACACAAGTTATGTACTCGCGATGGCCATGACATCGAAATCAACACAACAGCTTTCGGTCACTGGAGCATTGACTCTTCAAATTTCGACACCGCCAAAACAATTCTATAAACGCAGGTCGCCGGCGAGCTTTTTGGTTTATTTGTACTGACCTGTCAGAAGACTCGGAGCTGTCGTATCTGTCGAAACATCGCTTCTTCCTTTCGTCTCCGTTGTTCGCGCTCGTACCCAGTGATTTTCGGAAATCTGTAGCAGCGACCGCCGCGGAACGGTCGGCGGCCACGCCGCTCGGTTCACTTTTCTCACACGATTCACTCGATTCTAGTTTGTTGTAGAACGATAACTTCACTCTATCAACGTCGAAAGTTTCTCCACTGCACTTTTTTGTGTCACCGTGTGATGGGTCGGACGCGGAAAAAGTTAAATCGTTCATTTGCATCGGACCGGCACGATCCTCGGCCGACCCATCCGCCATCTTTGAGCGCACGAGTGTTTTGTCGGGAGTTTGACCGCAGCGCCGCCGACAGCGTGGGCGCTAGCGTCGCTGCAGGCGCGCGGGACGAAGGCTGCGTGACGTCACGGCGGCTGCGCGACTCGGAGGCAGAGCGCCGTGACGTAACGGCTCCGCCCCGTGCATGTGCAGCGCCGCTGTCATTGGCCGCGCGTTACGCAACTCGCAGGCCTATTCAAATAGCTGCGGAAGGGAGCGTAGGACCGTGCCGATAAGGACGGGCCCATCCGATCCCAGCATTTCCAGCCCTAATCGTAACAAATAATGCGCCGTAATGACCGAGCACACACTGACTGCTTCTGGCTCCCGACTGACCCGACAGTCCCGAATTCCCGATCCCGTAAAACCGGATAAGTGCAGGCAAATTAATAACTTGTAACACCATTAACCTTTTCAAAACAGCATGTTGACTTTGTCATATTAATACCTTTTTGTAATTTTTATACCTAGATACCTATTTACACATAATCTTAAAGTATTTTAAGCATTGATTTACCTACTACTAATAGATTACAAAAGAAACACGTTTTGGAAATGATTTAAAAATAAATAATAAAGGATGATTAATGTCGTTTGTTATGGGAAATGGGAAAACGAAATGGACTGCTAAATTTGGAACATTAGAAAGAGACAAGTATAGGTATGACATGCCGTGGTTCATGAAGCCAGGGAGCTCGGTACGAGAGCAAGCGAGATAGAGATGATTGAGGAGGGTTCGCTGTTGCGCCCTACGAAATGCAAAACCTATAAAATTCGATTAATTTTATTTAATACCTACTAGGCATAACCTTGATTTTATATGTGTCTACAGGTGGTCAAACATTTAATATTTCGGCTATGGACCTCCTCGGCATGTAGGTAGTCGACTAGCCTAAACTTTTTTTAGGTTACTTGGGTACCTACAATATAAATTAAATGAAAGATTCTTATACCTACCCACCAATTTTAGTTTTTATGTGTATCTGTTAAAGAAAGTTTTAAATACACTGCAAGCGACATCATTCAATTAAGAATTGGGTAGGTAGGTATTTCAAAATATTTGAGACCTAACAAATCCGATTACCCTCAAAAATTCAACAGCAGTTTCAAGCAGGTATCTGGATGGTGATTGGCAGAAGGTAACCTTTTTAAAAGCAGTTAGCAGGTGCCAAAGAGTCATAAACATCAGTTGATCAGCAACTTCCGAGAATGGCCGCCTTTCATAAAATTGTAGGTTTTTAAGGGAGTTTGGCTTAAAGTGAAGTTGTAAAGGCAATAGCTATTTTTTACACCAAAATCATATGTCTATCCGTACGTACCGTCCTTCCACAGTAGGTAGGTACCTAAATACTTTTTTTTTGTATGAACGTATAATGTGCCTACATGCTAGTAGCTCAATTTTTTATAAATTGTACCTACCTGATGGAGGTTTGTACCTACCTCTAAACGACCTTGCTACTTATACCTACTTGTATCAGTTACATCGTTAGAGCAAGGAGAGTGTGGTGTGGTCATATACTTTGTCTTTCTCCTAAATTCGTAAGTGATGAACTGTTAATTATGCGATTTAATTGAGTTTTATTTTACTTAATTCGGTCCTTCGAGCCGGATTTCAACAGTGGCATAAGGATTATCAATTGTATGTTTAAATGTTTTTATCTAATAATATTATCTATGCTGTTCAACATAACCTATATTTTCCTACTAGTCTTCATACTATAATTTGATTACTCCAATCCGTCGAGGATGTGTAGGATTTCAGAAACTCTTTCTAGCCTATACTATATAGTTCGGCTTGAAAAAATTACTAACCAGGGGAACGCTGGGCGAGGATGGAGGATCAATTGCCTTCATCCAAATCCACGTTACGTTCCTAAAGCTTTCAGAAAAGTAGGTAGCTACCAATGTATTTTACCTTATGATGTCAAGTTTTAAATCCAGAAAAAAAGTTGCCTGACTTCTGGGCTCCCTGCCCTCCCGTGGATAGGGCCAGGAGCTGTCGAGTACAACAATGGCAAAGTCTACAACTTTTATTTTAAGAAATCTACTTCCTAAATTACTACTCTACCAATATATTGCTAGATAATCTTAAGAAAGCCTTTGCTGATATGATGATCCATTATTTTTCTCTATTATCATTAATTTTGAAAATGTTATTATTTATTTATATAATAAATACTAGCGTTGGACTGACGCCTCATTCACGTTATATGTAATTAAAAAGTAGTCTGTGTTATTCCAGACTCTCTATCTTTAACTAAAGAGAATCTATCTATGTACCAAATGTAATTAAGATCCTTTCAATAGTTTATGCGTGCAGAAATATTTATAATTATATGATATATAACATATTGCTATGTAATAGAACTCATCGCTAAAACAAAAATTTTGCCTCTATTTGCTCATCAAACTTCTACACTCGAATATAGATGTATCTATATTTTTACGCTAGCAACTTGCGTACGATGAAAGAATGAACTTGCAGCTGCCATCTGGTAACAGTTTTTTAAAAATATTTCACCCAGAGTTTACAGATGGCGCTAGCATTCAATAGAACTAAAAAATACTATTCATGAAGTAGTGTTATTATATGATACTATTGCGGTTCATATTCAAGCTTCGTATTAGAATCGAAAGGTTCATACTTCATTAAATTTTAGTATTGAAGTGTAAGAAAGCCCTAGTAACTGAATAGACTTTACGAAAAAGCGATCAGTCTGTCCAGGGGACACTCTTAGAATAACTGTAATAGGTACATCATAAGCAAAGCGACATCTATGAATGGAGAATTAAAGCTTTATGTTAACATTCCGATTCACACACAAAAATAAAAAAAAACCTGTTGTCACCTTACAATCGTAGAACGTAACGCATTCGTCGTAAGTTTGTTCTGTCAAAAGTTCAGATCTACTTTGAAAAGTTTGAATTCAATCATTTGTAACGCCATTGCAAATTTACAATCAAAGAGATGTCTGCATTTCGCCTCGGTTGGATCGCAAATTGTTGGTTTGAGTTAGAGGTGAGTCATAATCGCTAAAACCCATACTAAGTCTTGCGAGTACAAATACGTATTTAATACGCATACGCAAAAACTGGTGTCACGAGTATTTAGGAGTACGCGTTTTTAGGCGTAATCAAAGTATTTTGTCATCAGTCATAGTACTTTTTGAGTCCGTATGGAGTGTAAACTTTGTATGAGACTATTTAACTACAGCTAATACACGCCCTTGCTTGATTTTTTTATCCACTATATATATTCCTACTTTGCAAATGATGTTCAGAAATTTTCAATTTTGTTTATTATTAATAGCACTTAATCAAAGTTTAAAGTTTTAATGATTTTTATCGAATAAGTCAATGTATACAATTTATTGTAGTAAATGATACTCATACCTAATATGATTATATTCGTAAAATTACTCATATGTGAAAGTACGTTGTTTAATTGAATATTTTCAAAACACGATATATAATAAAAACCAATGTTTGAGTTTTCAAAGTGATATTTTATTTAAAAAGAAACTTTAGTGTGTAAGTTTTACGGGCACTCAATTTTCAAATGTAAAATGTATGCACTATTCGTACAAATAACGAACAAACCCACACTCAATCCAACACATAAAAAGTACATACATGACGTAAATGAGCCGTACGTTGTATTGTTTATTTTCATTGCTGAGGCCACGACAAGTGTGTGAGATACCTATGATGACGATGCGTTGTTAATATAAATAGTTTACGCACTCCCGACTTCATAATTTTAGGGACACCATGCTGCAAAATACTCGATACATGTTCGTTTGTTTATTAGAAACTAGGCGTCAATACTTCTTTGCAAATACCTAGTCTTAAAACCTGTTCGAGTAAATACGCCTCACTTCTACTCTGGAACTAGCAATCACATGTGCAATGACAAGAGTCTCATGAATAACTTTTAACTTTAAGCGCGCAGGTGATGTGCGACATGCGGGATGTCAATTCCTCCGCGCCTCGTACCCCGATTGCCATGTCGACCTGTCGTGTACTATAGTCATGTACTGGAAGCTACATAGTCTGTGGATGGAAGTTAAGATAGTAAATGTTGAAAACTTCTGGTCGCGGTAACGTATTAGTGAATTTAAAACATTGTAAAAAGACTATTATGTCATGTCATGTCTATCATGTTCCTAATTTAGCTACAAATTTGTTGTCTGTTAGTGCTTTGACTAGAAAATGATATAAAGTTATTTTTGATGAAAAATATTCTAAGATATTTAGCAATAATGTAGTTGTAGCTAGAGCAAAGAATTTCAATGTTGTATATGAACTTGAAACTGCAGAATCTGTTAAGAAGCCTAATTCAGGTGCGTTAGGATGTCGTAATTAATGTGTTTTTCAGAGGTCTAATTGACCTCTAGTTGGGCATTGAAATGATTCAGGTTGGTACACCAGTGTTGGAGGCCAGCGTGCTGACACCTGTCGAGTCCTGTACTCTTGTTAATGAGGAGGCTCAAGTAACAGTGCAGATGCAAGTAATCGCTGTTTACAGGAAGCCAAGAGTTTCCGAGCTACAATGTATGATGTCTCTCAAGAAATATGGCACAGGAGATTGGGTCATTTGAACAGTAGGTGTATGCAGCTATTTAAAGAAGGTATATTCAGTATTTCCTATAATCATAATCAATGTAAATTATGTGTAGCTTGTGTGGAGCAAATATTTACCCAATTACCTTTTCCTAAAAAGTCACAGAGCAGATCTAAAGATATACTAGGCATAGAACATAGTGCCTTAATTGGTCCCATGAAATGTTTGATGAAAGGTTTTAGTGGTGCTGGATACTTCCTTTACTGATGACTACAGCAGGAAAACATTTAATTACTTACTGAAAAATAAGAATGAAGTCCTTGAAAATTTTCAAACATTTTGTAGCTTTGGTTGAAAATCAGACCAATTAAAGGATAAAGGTATTTCGTTCTGATAATGGAGGTGAATATTTAACATATTTCCAGAATTATCTTAAGAAACATGAAATTGTCCGTACAACCATCCCCCATTCACCACAATGAAATGGAGTGTCTGTGAAAGCTAATCGGGCCATTCTAGAAAAGGCTCGTAGCTTGTTGCACGATGCTTGCTTAGACAGCAGATCCTGGGCTGTGGCTGTCAACACAGCAGTATACCTGAAAATAAGATTTGCAACAAAGGCCATGCTGTTGATGTCTCCAGCGGAGAATTGGACTAACAAAAAGTTTAATATCAGTCAATGGTAAGCTTGTCCGTATTTTGAGAAGGAATCTACAAAAGTCAAATATTTTTCACTCTGTGCAGTAAATAAGTCCATATATACTATCTGAAAGGGTCTATATGTAAGAAGTGTTACTAAAGTTCCTCTAGATTATTGGAATAACAGAATACATCCCTAGCGGATGTGTAATTTTAAGGCCGGTCTTTATTTTGGGTTTAACATATTCTTTGACTGCATTGACTACATCCTGTTCTAAAGTTGACTCTGAGATTTGTATGTGGGTCCGTATGTGCGTGTCGAAAGGTTTTGTCAACGTTGTACTTCTGTAATGTCACCTACGATTATCAAACAAATCTGTCTGTGAAATTTATTCAACGGTTCGTCTGTGATAGGGATCTCTATAATAGGGACTTCGGTGGATGTGTGTATGGGGACTGTTGAAGATCCAGGTGGGTCCAGGTTACGTGGATAGATCGATTCTACATTCTTTAAAGAGGGATTCTATTTCCTCGTTAATAATCTGAACTCAGGATAGAGTGTTTGCATTGGTGTTGCATTTTCCCTTTTTATAAATAAGAGTGTAGTCGTATTCGCTCAGTTTAAGTCGCCATCGTGTCAGTCTAGAGTTCGATTCATTATCCATTGAGGGGTTTGTGGTCTGTCAAAATTTTAAATTTTCGTCCAAACAAATAGGGTCTGAAATATGTACTTTGCTGCTCATATTATAGCTAAAAGTTCTTTCTCGATAGTGCTGTAGTTTATTTAACTATCGTTCAAGGTTCTAGAAGCATAGCAGACGAGTTTGTCTGAACCTATAGCACCTTGTGAAAGTACGGATCCTATCGCTACGTTAGAAGCGTCTGTTGTCAAGATAAAGTCCTTTGTAAAGTCGGGTTAGTCAGTAAGGTCTTACATCTCTCAAAACTGTTAATGTGTTCCGAGTCATTTAGTCATTGGTTTTGTCCGTCGGGCAAAGTCCGGTATAAATTTCCTGTAGTAACCTAAAAGTCCGAAAAATTGTTTTATTTCTTTACTTGTCTTAGGTATTGGGTAATTTTGAATAGATTTAATTTTATCAGGATTCGGTTTGATACCTTCTCTAGTAATTATGTGGCCAAGATAGACTGTCCCTAATTTTAAAAATTCGGATTTATCCATTTTAATTTTAAAATTTCATTCTCGGAGTCTACTGAAAACCTTCTCGAGATTCACCACGTGTTCTTGGAGAGAAGTACTGAAAATTATAATGTCGTCTAGATAAACCAAACATATCTCATTTTGGCGTCCTCCGAGTACATTGTCCATGACTCGTTGGAACGTCGATGGAGAATTTTTAAGTCCCATGGGCATATGTAAGAATTCAAAGTGCCTATTTTCGACATTGATCGTGGTCTTAGGTATGTCGTTGGGGTTCATTTCGAACTGATAAAAACCTGAGGCTAAGTCCAAAGTTGTAAAATACTGGCACCTACCGAGTTTGTTTAAGACATCTGAAATATTAGGGATGGGATATTTGTCATCAATAGTCTTGTCGGTGAGTTTTTGGAAGTCAACTACTAGTCTCCACTTTTGTCTATTGGAAGCGTCCGCTTTCTTGGGTACTACCCAAATAGGCG
Organism: Asbolis capucinus; assembly: GCA_018249125.1. NCBI lineage: Eukaryota > Metazoa > Arthropoda > Insecta > Lepidoptera > Hesperiidae > Asbolis > Asbolis capucinus. The sequence continues at coordinate 11,743 of DWJZ01006212.1, forward strand.
AGCTCCAAGCAGAATCCGAGGGTCGTATTATGTCTTGTTGTAACATTTTTTCTAATCGATCTCTTACTTCTTGTCTGTGTATGAAAGGGTAGTGATAACTTTTGGTACCAGAGGTTCTCCGTCTATATAAAATACGTCGGCGTTATTTTATTTATCCTTTATAAACTTGACATAGATAATGCCAAACATAACATATAGATTCATATCAATTAACCATAGAGTATTTTGTTACAACAATAAAACACTTCCACTTAACAAATAACTAAATATTCCTAACTATATCATTCAACTCCAAAAAACTTAAAATGTCATAATGTTTAATTTTACTTAAACCCTTAGTAAATAAATCTGCAGGCATATCTGAAGTTGGTAAATATTCTAATTTAATGATATTATTGCTTAAATGTTCCTTGAAAAAATGGTAACGGATGTCAATATGTTTTGACCTTTTATTTAGACAATTATTATTTGCCAACTTCTGCACAGACTGGTTATCATTAAAAATACATATCACATATAGACTATTTGTTAACAGATGTTGCAAGTTTCTTAAGTAAAGTGCCTCTTTCACACAATCTGAAATGGCCATGTATTCAGCCTCTGAGCTGGAAAGGGCTACCGTGGCCTGCTTCTTAGTTTCAAAAGAAATAGCACCACCAGCAAGGGCAACAAAATAGCCTGTATATGAACGCCTATCCACATTATTGCTGGCCCAATCAGCATCTACATAACTTGTAAGTTAGAATTACCACTAATAGAATACTGTAAACAGAATTCTTTGGTTGTATACAAATATTTTAACACTCTTTTAGCATAAGCCCAATGCTCTTCACTATAACAGTTATTGAACTGGCTTAAATAATTAACAGAGAAAACAATATCTGGTCTTGTAAGTACTGCTAAATACCAATCCGCTGTTGGTATGGCAATTGAGAATTGCAATTATCACTTTTATCTAAACTCAATTTAGTTTCTACATTACTTACAATTTTGAATATTGAATTTATGAGATAATATTTCAATGTATTGTTGCTGGTCCAGAGTTATAAAACCTTCATCTTTGTTTACATTCACTCTCATACCTAAACATTGCTTAACACATCCCAAATCCTTTATCTCAAAAACAGAAAGCAAATGCTTTTTAGCTTTTTCAGTTTCAGACAAATTATTAGAATATAAAAAGAAATCATCAACATATAGGGCAATGAATATTTTATCAAAACCGTTCATTTTTGTATAAAGACATGGCTCTAATTGAGATCTCTTAAAACCTATTTTCTCTAAAAAACTATCAACTCTTTGATACCAGGCACGTGAAGATTGTTTTAGGCCATAAATAGCTCGCTTTAATTTAAGTACTTTGTTATTACTATTTTTATATTTAAAGCCTAGTGGAATCAGGTCCGGGCCATGGCACGCTAGATGCCGACTGATTCGAGCAGATATAATCCGCTCGAACAGTTTGCCCGCCTCGTCCAGCAGGCAGATGGGTCTGTATGC